>ML850197.1:18826-32228 GCA_009831015.1 Picea engelmannii
ACCCTTGATCTTGGAAAAGGCAAGATCTAATCTTGGCCTTTGGATCTAGGGTTGGGGAAGGTGAAAAGACACTTTTGGGGGGAAAATGTCATTTTCAAATTATAAAAGAATGCATTGGGTAGTGTGCAAGACATGTCGAATGTTTGAGAAGACATCGAGAGGAGAGTTAGAGAGATTTTATGAGTATGCTTGAGAGAAGAAAGTGAGCAGCAAAGAGGGCACATTTTTCAAGGAAAGTGGACACGATTCCCAAGAAAAAAATTCTGTAAATTTTTGGCCGAAATATTTTTCTACTATGGGAGGTCGTATTGTATGGATCCGTACAGTCCGTACAATCGCACGGATTTGGTGCGGAAATTGAGGCAATTTTTGGCATGGTTTTCGAGACGATTTTTCAGATTTTCGGTGGCTGTTTTCGGGCCGTACGGAACAGTCCGTACAGCGGACTGTGTGCACGGAAAACGAGGTACGGAAGAGGCTGGGCAGCAGTACGGTTTTGGCATGGAAAACGAGACAGATTTCTGTGGGACATATTTGGTGCTGTGAGGTATTTTCCTTGGCTGGAAATGTTGTTTTGTTGCTGATATGTACTTTCCTAAAGATGAATAATAGATCTCTCTCTCTCTCATTGGGTTTCCCCACATTGGGGTTTTCCCTGGCATTTGCCTAAATTTCTATGAGTTATGGGTTCCTGTCCACTGTGTATTTCCGCTGCATATTTTGCTCAGCAATGTATTTCTGCTTATAGAAATTTCTGAATGTGGGTTTTATGCATTTCTGAAATTTATAAAGACAGTTATCTCTAGGTTGCTAAGTGTTTGACAGAATATTAGTTTGCTGATTTTTTGTCATTAAAAATCTACATCGGGAATATCTTCATGCGCAGCGTTCACATGCAGTGCATTCTCATGCGGCACATTCTCATCAAAAACCGGAGCTCGGGATTCAACATGCTGTTCTTCATGAGCAGCAGTATTTTCTTCAGACCATTGTATGTTCATGAGTCTTACGATCTCCGTTTCTGAAAGTTCAGGCTGCTGCGCCATTATGATTAATATGTCCCCCCTCCACCATTCAATAATATGATTAATACATCCCTCCTCCAAAGCATTCTTTGAAGTTGCCATGATGTAGAACCAGCATAGATCCATCTTAAAATTGGATCTATCAAGCACTGAGAGGGCTCCAATTTCTTAAGGTGTAATTTTTTTTTTTATTATTTCATTCCATGTAAAGTTTTACACACTGTGTGCAATTGTTTTTTTTTAATTGAGCCGACTTTATTTTTATTGTTGTTATTTTTTTAATTGAGCCAACTTTATTTTTATTATTGTTATTTTTTTTAATTGAGACGACTTCAATTTGTTTTTTAATGTAACCTTAAACATAACTCCAATGCCTCAGCATCTCCCCCATACTGGGCTGTAGAGCACCTTGTTCCTCTCAGTGCAATGAAGACTGAAAAAAAACAAAAAATCTATAGCTGCAAATTCATTTTTTCCTTCTTGCTGTTGCTGCTAAACTAAAAACTATGTTCCCAACTGAAGATAGAGCACTTGTATGGAGGAGTTCTGGTCTTTTGTAGCCAGTAGCTACTGCTGGCCACAACATAACAAAGTCCTGCAAAATGATCTCAGAAAACCCCAATATTTTTTCCTTTTTTGCTGCTCAAAAGATGTAAGTGCACAATGAACAGAAATTAGGGTTGTGGGCAGACATAATGGGCCAGGTTTTGGGCATCCCCTGTAGCTGGGGACAGGAAACTGTGGACATGTCCCTCTATAACACACCCAAACACCTCCGTTAGCTATTGGGGCCATCCACTCCGAAATTCTTCCTCATTCACAAATCAGAGTTCCATCTGTAAGCAAATTTGGCGTTCAACAGCCTCATAACAGATTTCACATGCAGTAACAAATGCAGAATTGACATTGCATGACAGAAATCATAAGAGAAACCCAATTGGATTTATAACCAAAGAGATAAGCCCTACACAAATAATACAAACACTTATCTTTCTTCATGAATCCCCATCCAGAAAAATGGTTGGAGAGGAGCGATTCACTACCCAACTGTAGGAATCTGTTTGTAGACTCCACCCCCAAGACAGGCTATGAGACCACAAGGGAGAAGTTTGGCTAATGGACTCTGTCACTGACTCAACCCAACCCACAATATTCATAAATCAATCAGAACCAGGCACCTACCATGATTCCTTTCAGGGAAACTCTCCAAGCAACTCAACCAACCTCCAATTGGACATAAATTCCTTCCTCTCAGTACAAACACAACACCAGGTAAGGATTCCCCTTATCTGTAATACAGTCCATTGGGAAATTGATCCCCTCCAATGTTCCAGTGTAGGAAAGGAGAGTATGATCTGCTGATTGTCCTTTGGGTGCCTAGTTTGATGGACATTGGTTCACATACAGTGAACAGTCATCTCAGACAAGTGGGTAATGGGTTTACACCAATATTACCAGACTTGGAATCGGCAAAAACTCAGTGAGGCAAAAAAGTGATGACTTTGAATCAGATCGACAATTAATCGGGAAAACTTGGCATGTACAAGATAAACTGGCACAGAAGAAAGTAGCTCAAACAGGCAGAAAAATGAGAGAAAACACACTAAATCCGGGTTTTATAGCACGATCCATAGTTAACTTGCAATCGATACTCGACTTGCAAGTTTGAATGCACTGACTGAGTCAAAATCAGTCAATGTGAGTTTGACTCAGCCCACTTTGAATTGGCTCATTTGGAGGCCGATCCGATCCAAATCGGAAAATCGCAATTTAAACCACAGTTCTAGTAACTAAGGTTTACACACTGAATTAGATGTGAATACATATCAACAACATATATCAACTTGTGTCTGCGCGTTGAGACGAATTAGGGCTTCCTGCTCTCGCTACAGCTGCGCCATGGCCGCTCAGGGAGGAGGGGGGCCGCCTCCAGCCCCCCCCTCTCCTTCCTCCTCCTTTCGTAAACTCATTGAAGCCTGTGGAAAGAAGCACCAGACTGCAGCTCCCCCAAGCTTCGTAAAGAAGCTCGATTCAATCCATGAGGTCGAGCTTCCGCCGGAGCAGCCAATGAAGTTCGCGATCTCCCTGTCAGAACGAGGACTAGTAGGGCAATTCATGGGACTCTAGCCATCAGCCCGATCCATGGACAACTGGATCCAAAGGAATTGGAGACCACTGATAAAAGACAGTGTAACCTGTTACGCGGTGGGAAGGGGGTTTTTCATCTTTGAATTCATTTCCCAGGAGGATAGAGATCTCATCTTTAGGAATGGGCCGTATTTCATGGGCACTCAAGGGATGTATCTAAACCGATGGACTCCAAGCTTTGATCCAGCTTCAGAAGTTCCCAAAGACGTCCCAGTTTGGGTCAGGCTGCCGAACCTGCCAATCCATTGCTGGAACCCCTCATCACTTCAAGCGATAGGCAACGGGTTGGGTCAATACATAGACCGAGCGGATCCGAAGGACCAATACTCCTACGCGCAAATCTGTGTGGAAGTAGATCTGGAGGTGGGGCTTCCAGAAGAAATAAAGCTAAAGGTAGGGAACTGGTACCACTACCAGAAATTGGACTATGAACAACTCCCGTTCAAATGCAGGGGATGCCATGAATACAAACATTTCATGAGAAACTGCCCTAAAATCCCAACAACGGAAAAAGCAGGAGAAGAAGGTTGGAAACAACCACGAAGAGGACGAACCAGATTCAAATCTAAAGGCCCAAGGACCGAAAGAGGAAGCCCTATCCAAAACAAGGACCGAGGAAATCACTCCGACAAAGGAGAAGAGAACTCCTTCAGAATTCTAGCCCAAGAAAACTTGGAGGGAAAAGAAGAAGAAAATAGGCGAGAAGAGATCCAAAAGGAAGAAACAAATGGAAACCAAGCCCGGGAAGGCGGAGGGAACCAAGGACCAACAGAAGAAGAAGAACAACGAAACTCCTCCCCAACAAAGGAAACAAGCCCCGGCATAGAGGAAGGGGAGGTCTCGTCCGAAAGTGAGGACGAAGGCGCAACCGACACTAGAGTCACGCCAAAAAAAACAGGAAGAGGTAGAAAATAAAAAAAAAAAAAAAAGAGACAAGGAAACCTATAGAGACGTCCTAAAAGGATCGCAGCCGACAATCAGACAACTGATAAATGTAAGGCAAACAAGGAAGCACTCCAAGGCCTCCCAAGGAGGCCAATCTTCCCCCCAAGGTTACTAATGAAAATCAGCTCCTGGAACTGTAGGGGTTTCGGAAGCAAAAAAAAAGAAGAAGCACTAAAGGACATTATAAAAACCTCGAAAACAGAGATAATACTCCTTCAAGAGACCAAGATGGATAGTCAAGATCTACTCAAAGCAACACAGGTCGTTTGGAGAAGCAGCCAAGGAATCGCTGAAAATGCAAGGGGAGCCTCAGGCGGGCTAGGCACCCTGTGGAATACCAGCAAATTCGAGTTGATCAGCGCAGATACAAGCATGCACTGGATCCACACCAAACTACTACACAAGGCCACTGATAGACTAGTAAGCCTTTTTAATATCTATGTTCCGCAAATTTTAATGGAAAAGAAGCAGTGTTGGGAGACTCTGAATGATTATTTGCAGCAACATGATTTAGATAATATCATCCTTGGGGGGAATTTTAATGTGACCCTAGCTCAAGGAGAAAAGAAAGGAGGCTCCATTGTGCGAGACCCGGCAAGAGAGTGGGTAGAAGATCTAATGTCAGAATGGGATCTAGAAGATGTCAAGCCTACCAAAGGAAGATACACGTGGTCAAACAAAAGGGTAGGTCTGGGGCATATAGCCGCCAGACCGGACAAATTCCTTGTACAAAGTTCCTACCTGTTGCTAGGTCTCAATACCACATCTGCAATCCTCCCCCACAGCGTCTCAGACCATAAGCCAATCCTCTTAGAAATTATAAGCGACAAGGCCCAAGGACCCATACCTTTCAGATTTAGCCCAGCCTGGATCCAAGACAAAGGCTTCCGGAAAATAGTGACCACAATATGGAATGGCACAGAAAAAGGATCAGCCTTCTTTGTGTGGGAAGAAAAACTAAGGAGATTAAAGACAGCACTCAAAACTTGGGCAAAAGGCCAGCCAAACCCAACCAACGCTCGTCAAGAAACCCAAAAGCAACTAGAAACGCACCAACTAGAAATGGAAAATAAAGAAATCACCCAAGAATGCCTTCAACAAGAAGACTATCTACAAAGGCAATGGCACAAAGCCTGTCGGGAGGAAGAAAACTATTGGAGGTAGAAGTCCAGAAGTCTTTGGTTAGAAGCTGGAGACAAAAACACAAGCTACTTCCATAAGCAAGCTGAGGCCAGAAAGCATTTTAAAACAGTAACAGAAATCCAGATCCAAAATCAGACAATCACTGATCCAGAAAGAATTAAAGCAGAAGCGGTGGAAACCTTCAAAACCCTTTATTCAAAATCGCAAAGGACAGATATAGACCCCAACGAGTATCTGCTCTCCCTCATCCCAAAGGAAATAAAGGAGGACGTTAACAAAAAGGCTAACCGATGAAGTCTCGCAACAGGAAATAAAGGAGGCACTGGATCAGATGAACCCTGACAAGGCCCCAGGCCCGGATGGATTCACAGCACATTTCTATCAGCATTCCTGGGACATAATAAAATCAGACCTAACAAAGATGATCCGGAAATCCCAAACAAGCAGCAAACTGGGAGGTAGAACGAACTCTTCTTTTCTTGCTCTAATACCAAAAGAAAAAGGAGCAGCTAATTTCAGCAGATTTCGACCGATCTCTCTCTGCAACACTAACTACAAAATCCTTACAAAGGTCATAGCCAACAGAATCAAAGAGATCCTCCCCCAGATTATTCCAGAAAATCAAGGAGGGTTCATCAAAGGAAGGCACATAGCTGACAATATAATCTTGGTTCAAGAGGCCCTTCACTCAAGTATCCGGCGGAAGGACAAAGGTATGATAATCAAACTGGACCTAGCAAATGCTTTTGATAGAGTTAGACACAATTTTTTATATAAGGTTATGAGACAATTTGGGTTCTCCCCAAACTTTGTAAGTTGGATCCAAGCTTGTATTGGCTATCCATGGATCGCCCCCCTTGTGAATGGGAAGGTAACAAAGTTCTTTCAAGCGACCAGGGGACTCAGGCAAGGTTGCCCTCTCTCTCCCCTCCTTTATGCAATTCAGGCTTCAGTTCTAAGCTTTCAGTTGGAGCACTCTCAGAAACACAACAGCCTGCATGGATTAAGAATTGCGCCAGGGGTAAAGGACATAAACCATGCCCAGTTTGCGGATGATACTCTGCTATTGGGAGGAGCGAGCCAGCAAACAGTAAGGAAATTCAAGACTGAACTGGAAACGTTCACTGAAATTTCAGGCAGTGTCATAAGCTACACCAAGAGTAAGATCTATGGCTGGAATGTAACGCCAAATGAAATGCTGGGAATCGCTAGGATTCTGGAAATCGAAGGTAGTACCAATTGGGAGGCCTTCAAATATCTTGGAGTTCCAATCTTTAAAACTGCCCCAAGATCCTCTCATTGGAATTTGCTGATAGAAAAAATAAAGAACAAGATATCATCCTAGGGAGCGAATTGGTTAACTCTAGCAGGAAAAGTTGTACTCATCAAGGCAGTCCTAGCTAGCATCCCAATTTACCAAAGTTCTCTGCTCTTAGCCCCTGCTCCAATCATTCAGAAAATCGAAACATTGCAGAGAAGGTTCCTATGGGAAGGGGGAAAACAGACAGGAAGAAAGCTTCACCTCCTAAGCTGGGAGAAAATCTCTAGACCTATCCTGGAAGGGGGACTCAATTTCAAAAACGCACGGGTACAAAACCTGGCACTAGGGGCAAAGATACTCTGGAATCTAGTCACAGGGAAGCCAACATGGAGCAAAACAGTGTTGTGGAAAAAGTACTTCAGGGGGCCAAGGGAAAGATGTATAGATCACCCATGTTCGGAGAAAAAAGGCTCCACTATCTTCGCCCTTTGTCAAAAGTCAATGCCACACTTCAAAACCAACCTTACTTGGGTGCCAAGGAATGGGAAAAAAACCAAAATCTGGCAGGACTCAATTATGGGAGACACCCCTCTTGAGTTGAGACAAGATTTGACACGGCTTAGAAAGTGGATGGAAACTCAAAGATTAACCTCTCTATGGGACATCTCCATCTGGGGGAATGATCAGCACGGAATGTGGCTTGGATGGGGAATAGGTAACTACCTGCCCGAATTAGTAGAGGAATGGGAAGCCTTGAAGCTCTGCCTACAAGGAAAAGCCCCCCTCAAGAAAAAGGGAAAAGACAAACGAGGCTGGGGAGCGAATTCAGGAGCCTACACGACTGCAGCAGGGTATCACCTCATCAAAGCTCTCCCCACTGTCCCTCCAAACCCAGGAATCTGGAAAGCGATTTGGAGCTCCAAAACCATCCCAAAGATAGACATGTTCACTTGGACACTGGCTCACAAAAGCATCCTAACGGTAGAAAACCTCAGGAAAAGGGGATGGGAAGGCCCCTATAGATGCTCGCTCTGCTGTCACTCAGAAGAAACAATAGATCATCTCCTCATTAACTATGATTTCCCCAAGGAAGTCTAGAGGAGGACACTAGGAATGAAAAGAGGGGTAGATATTCCTAAAGATACCAGTAACCTACTCCAAGATTGGGCCTCCAACTTCCCTTTTCAGCCAAAAAAAAACAGCCAGAGATTTTCTCTGTGGAGAATGCTCCCCAAGTTCATCTTATGGGAATTATGGCTGGAGGGAAACAATAGACTCTTCAGAGAGCGCAAAAGAACCCCTGCCCAAGTAGCAACCAAAATCCAGGCCTTCCTAGGGGAAAGCACCCCCTTCCTTAGTCAGTCCAAGCGATCCAGAGCACCAGGGGAGGAAGACGAACAGTGGTTGGGCCAATTTAAAATTCAAAGCATTGATGAGGGTAAAACCATTTCCTCGGGCCATGATCCCTGGGAACTTAGAAAAGACGAACAAGAATTTGACATATGGAAATCAAAGGAGCAAAATCACATTTTGTTCTTTGATGGAGCCTCCAAAGGAAACCCAGGCTTGGCAGGGGGAGGAGGGGTAATTGAAAATCCAAACGGTTCAACATTATTAAGCTTCACTTGGGGTCTGGGAACCGAAACCAACAACAGAGCCGAAGCCCTAGCACTGTGGCAAGGGCTTAATCAAGCAATCAACAACAACATTCAAGAGCTGGTGATAATCGGGGACTCTGGGCTAGTAATCAAAGCCTTGATCCACCACTCCAAACTCCAAAATGCAAAACTTAACAACCTCCTGGACAAAATCCACCTTCTTCTGAGGAAACTCCGGTCGTTCAAAATTTACCATGTTTTGCGAAAATTAAATGAAAGAGCAGACACCGAGGCAAATAAGGGAGCCCACCTCAATGCTGGAACTATGCACCTAAATGGAACCACGACCAAAGCAGATGCGCCATGAGCCAAGGAAGAGAGGCCACTAAAATTCAAAGGCACGAGCTGGAAAAGCAAAGACAGACTGGGATGGGGCAAAACCCAAAGAACATCACCTCGCGGGCACTACAGGACAAGACATGGGGACAAATGGGACAGCGTAATCTTCATGAGGCAGGTGAATCTGGTAAGGGAGAGAACCAAGCAGCAGACCGCCCATACCTCTCTAGCCAGGGAAATCGAACAGAAGATACACGCAGGAAGAAGGGGAAGCGCCATAAGATAGGGGGAACTCTTCCCCAACGATTTCGTATCGCAAGAGGCAAGCAAGAAGGAGCGAGCAGCAAAACGAAAGGGACGCAACCCAGCAAGCATCGAAGAGAGGAAACGCAAAAGGCAGGAATGGCGTCCAGTTCGGGAGCGAAGCCGTCCACAAAAGATAGGCTGAATGCGATGGAGGAAGCTTTGGAAAGCTGAAACAGATGCTGCAATATCAACTTGACTTCCTCCAAAATCTGGACGAGGAAGCTGGAAGGAGAATGGAGCAGCTGGAAGGCGATAACACTACCACCAAATTCGAGATTTCTGAAGAATTGGGCAAGCTGCATAAGGAACTGAAGAATCCTAAGAAAGAGTTTGAGGACAGAATAACCCAACTTGAAGAAAAAAATGGCCAAGCTTAACAGTGATTGGAACCAAGAACCAGAGAAGTAAATCAGCTTCAAGCCAAGAAATCGAAGAAGGCAGCACCCCAGCAAGAATGGCATTTTGTATAGAAGCCATGGCTGTAAATAAATTTGTAAAAAACCCCTCACTGGAAGGCCCTTGTAGTCTCCAGAAGGGTACTCGGCTAAGTAGAGCTTTGCTCAAAAATGTATCAGAACCAGTGGCTCAGCCACTGCCTTTCTATTAATATACCATTAACCGTTTTTGTCAAAAAAAAAAACTATGGTTTACACACTGCCCAGTATCTCTTCTCACTCTACAGCCATGGATTCTCCCTGAAATGAACCTAATTTGTCTTCTGCCAGCCATTAAACTGCCTTAGCCTACCCCTAGGCTTATACAGTGCTCAAGCTCACAAGTTTGCTAGTGCAGATTGTAGGCAATGGCATCCATGGAAAACCATACCCCATTCTTTCAGCATAAGGGAGAGGGAAATAATAATGAAAGAAGTGAGCTTTTCCGGGAATTTTACACATTATATATTTTTCCATGCATGCCTCCCACCCAAGGATGTGACAGATTTGCTTGGTACACATAAGTCAAAGGTAGGTGGGACAGCCTTTCACTAGTCGGGCCTTTGCCTCAGGCTCTGAGCCAGGAATAACTACAAATAATATTTACATTGTACATTACAACATCATAACAACTCAGCCCTCCTGGCTTGACACCCATCCAAATAACCACACCATTTTGAAATTACATGACTTAATCTAAAATAATCTAGTGGTCAAAATCAGGGTATTACACCCACAGGCATCCCCTGCAACGAAAGTATGTATGATATATAATATATGCATGTGTATAATATATGTCATATATACATGTTACACACAGCCTCGAGGGTTAGTTCAATTGGTCTAGAGCCAAATGTGAGATCTTTCCTGCTTGTTGTTGGTCATGGGTTCAGCTCTCTTGATCCCCTTGGGGTTAGGCCCTGTAATCAGGGCCAACGGTTACCCCATTTACCATCCATGGATCACGGGGAAGTACTCGTAGGGTTTTCCACGAAGGTTTCCTTGAAAAAAAATACACGTCACACACACGTGTAATTCACATTCTCCAATCTAACCTGCTTTTGCGGTTTGATTTTATATGAAATCCAATATTTCCTGTTCACTGCAATCCGTGGACATAACAGGTGCAAAGAAAGAGATATTGGCATCATAAGCACATGGTTCTGACTCTCTGAGAGTCAAGTGTGGAGGAGGGCATCACGAGGGAGAGAAGCAATATACAGGTGCAGAATGGAGAAAGAGAGAGAATGAGTTTAGAGGTATATGAGAAGAGAGGGAGGGGTAAGAAAAATTTGGCAGAGAGGGAGATATTATTGTCCAACCAGCAGATAAAAGACAAGAAGATTCCTTATTGTGTTCAGTCACAAATGGAGAAACCTTAATATGGCAGTTGAGATCTAGTTTATACTTCCATCAGGACACAGAAAATACCCAGAAAGTGATATTTGATAGAATGCTTTGGATGCTACTAAGCACTAAAATCTTCTTTAGCAATACATGAGCTTTACAAGGCTCCAGTTAAGCAAGTCACTTAAAGCTTACCATTCTTAACACCCAGTCCAATGTTCTAAGGCACTAATGTCCCCACAAATGTCGCAACAAGACACAGACTAACTGATTAAATCTAAGGTGCAGCTACTACAAAGGAGCACATTTTATTTATAAGATAACATAAGGAAAATGGTGGCTCGCAAGCAGGAAAGTCAAAACTGCTAGGGGAGAACCCATGTCTCTACATAATAAATGAAAAAACAAATCTGACAGTCAAGCAACTATACATAACAACTGACAAGGTGTGAGTAGGCTCATACTCATCATGCGATGCTTAGCCACAAATGACTAGTCAGTACACTATCTAGCAACAATTTCAACAACTCATCTCCAAGATAGTTTTATAACACATATAACTCCACTGTTGTTGAGCTCTGCCTGTTAGTCCTTACTTAGACTCCACAATTCACTGTAAAGGATAGTAAGGCCTACCTAGCATTCAGTGGGCACTCCTATTTTATGAATTGCACAAAAATGCAGACATGAGTAGCTAAAATGAGGCATAAAGAAGCCATTTCAAAGCAATAATGGTCAATCTGGTTTATGAACACACAAAAGCCTCCTCTTTCCTTGTGTAGGTCAGCTATGGGATTTTATTAAGATAGTTAGTCTCTTCTATTCCATAATCAGCAAAATACCATGGTTAACAATAATTATTATTCTTCCCGTATCTGCAGGTTTCTTAATCCTAATATTCCACCATATGAAAATAAGATGATTCAATGGTATACACTTTGTATTTGTATATTAGAACTCCTTTAGTAGCCTCTACATTGAATTACCATTTCCAGTTTGATAGCTCATTGATCCAATTGGAATAATATTACAGTTGGATAGATCTTAATGACATTCAATGGAGACTAGGAATTGATACACTTCCCTCGGACTTATTTCATTAATGGGAGTTGTTCCTACTTCCGCTACTTTAACTGCTTGGCCAGTTACTCAAAAATTAAAATCCTTGCTTGTTGCATTTCTTGATGTGAATCAACTAACAATATAATCTACATTGCAATGAGCAGTCCTGACTGATGTAAAACACAAACCCTAGATTTACTTCCTCAAAAGAAATATCAAGATTTGTCTCAAAAAATACCAAGGGATTGTGCAATTGTGGGGAAGGATTCTGTCTTACTGAATAAAATATTAAATATTGGAAGCATCGCTAGGAATGACAGATTTAAACGAGGCATCATGGAGAGAGAAGCGAGAGCCAAAGGGGAAGGAAACAAGGTAATATCATGCTCCACAGGCTGATAGAAGCCCAGGTTTCGCAAGTGAAGTGCCACTATGGACTTTGAAATAGTGATTCCAACCTATTACTGTTCCATGCGATTCTTGTGGCTGGGCACCTACTATGAGCTACTCAATACTATTGTAATTGTACCTACTAGTGCCCATAGGTATTGCTAAAGATGCACCTACCGGTGCCTCCTAGGTACTGTTGTAATCGCCCCTACTGGTGCCTAGCAATAGATAAAATGTTAACTTCGCAACAACTATTGCTTAGATCGAGATGTGTGCCAGAGAATGGATGTTAACTGCCCATCAAAATATAAACTAAACATGTTGAAACAGTAAAAGACATACCTGTGTTCTTCTTCAGTCCAAGCAATTCCCTTGCGCCGCTCCTGGACCGCCTTAGAGCCACCCTTTTCTGTTGGATTGACATCACCACTGTGAAAATTTGCAGAATGTGATCTGTTCTTAGTAACGTGAATTTCCACAGCTTGATCAGCACTCCCTTCTCCAGAAGAAACATAAAAAGGAAGAGGAATACGCCCTGCTTCAATGCACTCGATATCTTCAACTAGGAGCTCATAATGAAATTTAATCTCTGCAGCATCCTTCCCAGGGACAATTGCAGCAATCTTTTCCCATCGGTCTTTACATTCCTCGCCGTACACCGCAAGAGCATCCTCAAATGCCATGTCCTGCTTTCTACTCCATCTGGAGCTTGCACGTGTTGACGATGCGGGAGGGTCTGGGGAGCTTCTTGTCATTGCATAATAGACAGTTTTAGGCCTAATCCAAGTTTTAGGGCACATACAGAGTTATAAAGTCAATGAAGCAGGAGCATGAATACGCAGGAAAGCATCAAGATTCCCACTCCAAAGCATCCAATAGTAAGAATGAAATCCACACAAACCAGAAAATCAACAGGACATAACGAATTCTTATTATAGCAGACTGCAGATTGCCCACGTTCATCATAAAACCTGTGCAACGATAAAAGTACTAAATGCGGATATTACTGTGCATTACTAAAAAGTACAGGAGAAAACAGAGAAGTTAAATTAATGTACATTGAATCAGACCACAGCCTATATAGGCATTGAGAAAGAAACGACAACCGCACGGACCCACAAGAGAATGACTAATATGCATAGACCCCAGATGCTAGTAAAAGGGGAGATACCCACCAGAGAATTATTACTATGCAGAGACCCCAGATGCTAATAAAAGGGGAGATACCCACAAGAGAATGCTTATTATGCAGAGACCCCAAATGCTAATAAAAAAGACAAGTCCTGCACAGGACCTAGAACTTCTGGAAGAAATGATTTATACAGCATACCAAAAAATTAAATCATGGTTAGACTTGTAGAATAAGGTCATGGCCCTAATCAGGGCTGAAAGAAAGAGATGAGA
>WSFP011366325.1:0-32174 GCA_009831015.1 Picea engelmannii
TTTTTTTTTTTTTTTGGGGGGGGGGGGGGAGAGTTCCCTACAAATTAGTCCCTATTAACCCCAAATTTTTCCCAAGAAATATCCAACATTTAAACTTAGAAATGTTAATCCCTAACATGCACATGAATAAAAGGAAATCTTAGATCATATTTTAGGGACATTTTTCAGTGTATCTCCCTAGAAAAGAGTATTTTCATGGAATAGTTTTAGGTACATTTACTTCAAAGGAAGATTCTTACCCATTGAAATATCCAATGAGACAAGATTATTGTTGTTATTTATCCCTCCTCATTGTTGTTTTCATAACCATTTCAAATTTTTGAGGGAAACATTAACGTGTTGAATATGAGAAGCATCTATAAGGACAAAAGGTACACGTGTGACATAGATCTAAATAAAGCATGTTTTAGGTCCACAATAGCCACCATATGAAAATAGTTTGAATTTGTTTCATATGGTGGAATTGAGGGTTCATTTCCTAGGATTATGGGTAGTTTTCAAATCCCTATGTTTGAGGAGTGAAGCTATTCCCAATAGAGGGTAGATTTCCAAAGACCTTTCTAAATACATAACAAGAAGAATGACATTCAAGGTTATATGTTATAACTAAAACTATTATATGCAAAGATATAGAAATAAGTTAATGTGGAGTAGGGTGCATGTTTTCTTAACATATTTAGGGAATATTATTCCCCTTTTTCACATTAATTATTACAGTTGCAGGATGTATATTTCAAGGAAGAATGAAATAAGATTTGGTTGTTGATTTTAAAACTTTTAATAGTGATATATGGATCCCATTTCATGTTAGTATTTGCACTCTTTGACAATGAAACGATGTTGATTTCAGGGGAATCTGATAGCAATTATGACAATGAGAGGGAATTGCTCCAAGGGATATTTTTTTCCCTATTTCATGTCTAGGATGGTAATAGATTTTTATGAACAATTACACCTATTATGACATTATCATGGTCATTGATTTGAAAACAATAGGGCATCGTTGTCAAGGATCGAAGTCTAACTTCCTAATCAATATCTTAAAGGCTACATGACATATTGGTGAGTAGTAGATTTTGAATATTTGTGGTGAAACCCCATTCCTTTTAAATTTTAATGATGAAAGACTCAGATTTGTGGTGAGAACAAGAAATGGTATCAAAGACAAACACGATATAATGTCTCACTTGAAAACTCCACTATGAGGGATCTAGTAACATGGATCAATGATAAAGCCATGGAATACACCTAAATATGCATGCAAATAATATGATTTTCAATTAACTCGGTGGTTGTGACAGATATATTTAATGAAGGAAATCATGTAGTATTTGTTTGACACACTCGACAAGATTGAAGGAGGTCAACAATGTGAGGATTTGAAGCATAACTCATTGACTCTCTAAAATATGTTTTTCAAACTTGAAGAGTATATTCAACATGATTTCTATGAAGATTTGAATGAACCTAAGAATCAATACCATTCTTTGTGATGAAATCCCTTCAAGAAGAGAATCCCCTAAATATCATGATACAAGAGGGAGGGAAACTTGATTCAATAATACTTTCTCAATCCAATCTCATTGTAGTCTCTACTTTTGAGATTGATCATTACCTAGAGTTGGGATGTTAAATTGACCCTATTAAACATTATATGGAGGATCTATTTTACAGCTAGACATATAATGTCAGTCTTGGTCTTCATCTTTTGTCTTTGACCCATAATCATCTAGGTCATGATTTTCAAATGGTCATAGGTTTGACCCATCTGTGAAGGTATACATACCCTACCCTCCTATATATTTGAACCTATGACCTCCAAGGAGTATACACATGTTCTTAACCATTAGGCCCACTATATAATATTTATTAATTATTATAATATATTTATTATTTTATGATATAAGATGATGATGATGATGATGATCTAATTTTAAGGTCGCGACCAATCCAATTACCAAATTGGTGTATGAGACCCCCTTGTTTGTGGGACAAGGGACCCCCTCCGTGCAATGATTTGACTTCTAATGTCTATAGAGGATTACATACCCTACCCCCATCTTGATTTGAGCTTGTGAACTCTTACGAGTAAACACATGTTATTAACAATAGTTTATTAAATATTTAATATATGTAAATAATACAAAATATAATTTATATAATTTACATTATATAAATTATATATTATATAAATTATATAATATATAAAATATATACAAACAAAAATACAAATCACAATCCCTCACCCACGCGCACATAACCTCCCCATTGTATGAATTCCTAATTCCCCATTGTTCGGATTACCTCACCTCCCCACGACTGAGAGTGCAACCATTGTTGGAGAGAGAGATAGAGGAAAATAACCTCACCTCCCCATGAATGAGTTCCCTTGTTGGAGTGATAGAGGAGAATAAACTTACATCCCCCCGACTAAGAGTTCCCTTGCTGGAGCGACAGAGGAGGAGCGAGCTCCCGACATACAATGACATCACTAGCCCTTGTTGAAGCGACAAAGGAGGAGAAAATAAGAGTGCCCATGATGGATTGACATAGTAGGCCCTTGATGGAACGACATAGGAGACCCCACCTTGACTAGGAATAATACCAAAATAGGTAATTTCTTAAAATCCTTTAAAACCCCAAATCAGGAATCTAGTCCAAGGTTCGGTTAATCCTATTAACCAATTTGAGAAAGAGAATCTCTTATGGAAACCATAAATATTTACTCCATTGGTCATCCACTTGCTCAAGTGGAGGTTAATATGCTTGGATTTCTATGACCTTTATTTCCAAGAACCCAGGACCGATGATTTTGGATAATAGGGGCAGTGGATTTGCATAAACATCAAATGGAAGATCCTGTGATCTCAAGAATTGGAGTGTTTGAGATTTTAATCCTGCTAGATTTCAAGTACATTTTGTGAAAAAAAAAAAATCACCATTCCCTTCCTTTTGATACCAGTCTCCATAGAATTTTGGCTCCCAATTCCAGGTTCATGAGCAAGGGACATTTTTCATCTAATCCTCCTCTCTCCTATGCCACACTCACTATATTCCAATTTAAAATATGATGTTTTTGGTTTTTGTATTCCCCTCTTACCATAAAAATTTATGGATATCTCTCCCAATATGTTGCATGATTCTAATCGATGCTAGAAAAGAATATCCTTAAGAAAAAAGTAGGCTTGATAGAACAAACTTTATCAAAACCACTCTACCTACTAGATTTAACCACTATGAATTCCATTGTTGCCTCTTGTTTTTTATTTATTTGAACAATAACTTTCTAGTCATATGCCTCTAGGAACTTGGAAACTATAGGCATTCCAAAATATTCAAACACACCATTAAGGCACCACAGGGAACTGTAGAAGTATAGCTATATTTTGCAACAACCTTGGAGAATAATTCCAACCATACATTTTTTTGTCCTTATTGATATTTCCTCCTAACACATCCATGAAATGAATTAAGACCTGCTTGAATTGGTAAGTTATGGTGACAAAGGCACCCCCCATAAGCAACGTGTCATCATCAAACTAAGAGTGGCTCGATTATTTGGGTCCCTGGACAATCAATATACCCTTCAATTTTCCAACAATTCTCTCTTGCTCCAACCTTTTGCTCAAAGAGTCATCCATGAGAATGTATAAGAGTGGAGACAAAGGGAGGCCTTGTCTCATCCCTCTCTTACTCTTAAAAAAGTAGGTCAACCTACCATCTACCTATGATGTTATCCATGGGAATCTAATGCATGCTTTAACCTAGTGAATAAAAGTTTTTGTAAAGCAGTCGACAAAAATGATTAATATAACTGATTGAAAACATTGGCCACAAGTATTTTTATGATCATCCCCTTTTCATTATTTCTTCTACTAGAGTGAATAACCTCTTGAACTAGAAAGATGTTTTCAATGATCTATCTTTTTTTGATGAAGTCACATTGATTTTCATAAATTAAATTTGGGAGAATCATGGTCAGTCGATTTGCTAAGATCTTTATCAAAATTTTGTAGGAGGAACTACTTAGGTAGTTGGGCCAGAGTCTAGTGAATGAGGATGAATTGTTTTATTTTGGAATACGAGACAAAAATGAAGAGTGTGTTTCCCTTCCCAACTTAGTTTTATTTCTATACCAATTCAACATTTGAGATGAGTCATGATTGATGATACTCCAACAAACATGATAGAAATGGATTTAGAACCCATCAAATTTTGGTGCTTTGTCTTGCTCTATGTCCTAATTTCCAAATCTCCAAATCGCATTTATCACTTCCTCCTCCTCGATTTTCCTGAATAGATTTTTTTTATTCCTAGATAATATCAAGCTTGGTATTCCTTGTAGCATTGCTTACTGGCTTCCAAAGTGTCTTCTCCCTCTTCTATGTATATGGATTCCAAATAGTCATGTGCAATCTCCGTGATAACGGCAAATTATGTGATCTTCTCCCCTAATCTCTTATCTCTTGAACATTATTACTTTGTTGTCTAACTTTTTCTTTCTTATGAAAAAATGAGGTGTTATTATTGACCACCTTTGTTGGATTTCCATTTTTTATTCCCTAATTCTAAAGCCACTTTTTCTTCAAAATTTGTCTCTTAGATGAAAAGGACAACTTGTCTTTATTCTTTTAATAAATCCCTAAATGCTTATATTTTGTACCCACTACCCATTCCACTATTGTTGCAAGAGATGATTTTAATTATTTCACTAATCAGAGTTTAGAACAACTACCAAATGACATCTATAACAGTTATTGTTTTCCTAATTTTTTCACTAAGTTGTGTTTGATTCCACTTTCAAGAGTTGATTCTATGGTTGGTTGATCCCCGAAATTATTCTCTTTATTTGTTACCTCCTCCTTTGTTTCCTTGTTTGTTTTCCTCCTACTTTTCTTTGGGATTATTTCTTCTTCTACTTCATCCTCTTGTTATTTTTTGTGTTCCTTTTTCCAATTCAACACTACATAGGGTTGAGAGAAAACTTTATTTAGGAGTGAATCATTGTCTGTATGCAAGGCCATAGGGGATACATGGGTCAATTCAATATTCTGGGTTTCCTTAGGAATCAAAAGAGGTTCAATTAAGGGAGGCAAAAAGGATTGATGAGCAAGGAGGGGAGGAGGAAACAAAAATCCACTAGTTGAAGTGACTTAGAGATAAAGGCATTGGAATCTAAGTCCAACTAGGATAGAATCAAAAACTTATCGATAGATGGAGATGACTTTCCTTTCTGAGGCAATGAAGAAAAAACTTCTACTTACTTTGTCCCATTATTCTTTTCTACCAACTACCATTAATCTGTGTTTTGGGGGGTATATTTCTTAAAGGATGAAGGTTTGCAGTCTTTGGGAAAATGACCATACTCATGTAGCATAACCATTGTATTTAATCATTAGTCCTCAAAACACAAAGTAGGTTCAATTAATCATGCCAACTTCATATTTGATTAGAAAAATATTCTCATGTTCCTCCAGGATCCTCAAACCATTCCCATGACCTTGAGAAATTTAAAATAAGAGTTATGAATTTTCAAAGGGAAGGGAAATGATAAGACCCACCCAAAAAATTGACAACAGGTGATACAAGTGGCCCTTTTAGAGATTCATCACATTGAATTAACTTAGACAAAGTATGCACTAAAATTGGGTGTTATCTAATATAGTTGTGTTATCTTAGGTGTTATCTAATACGATTGTGACAATGGAAAAGAACCAACAACCCGCTATAGCTCCTAATAGACCATATGTACCTCTTCCTAAACGATTTAATCCACATGACAAGGCCATAATGGTTAAGGTAAATTTCAATCCTTCCCCTTCCAATTTTGTTGATGCTTTCTCTCCATCTTGGTGTAGACAATGTGATGTTGCACATAGGGAGGACACTTGTAAAATATTTTCCTCGGTAGCTTAGAACTATGTAGAAACAAAAAAGAGATTTTTACCTAAATTTGAGAATGCCTTTTGGGTAAGGATCCTTGTTCCTCTAGTTGACTCAATTAATATTCCCATATAGAGATCCACTATTATGTAGTTATTTTGTTTTCCATCAGATTCCCTTATTGTTATGCATGTGCTTGATACCTTATAGGCAACAGAGTCTAGTGACATAGTTGATGTGGTAGAAGATTGTCAATAGGTTTTTTTTGGAGATAAATTCAAAGATACACCTTTTTATGTCTCCTTTCTTGTTAGTGATTTGGTGTTGTGTAATTATATGTTAGAATCGGGGTAGAAACAATTGTTGTTTTTTTTCAAACAAAATGCAAAAAGAGTAAAAAAATTGTTGGTTTTTATGAACAGTAA
The DNA here is from genome assembly GCA_009831015.1 of Picea engelmannii. Taxonomy (NCBI): domain Eukaryota; kingdom Viridiplantae; phylum Streptophyta; class Pinopsida; order Pinales; family Pinaceae; genus Picea; species Picea engelmannii. The sequence goes on from WSFP011366325.1 coordinate 6,309, forward strand.
GAGGAAAAGGAAATAAAAGTTATTTTTCTCTCTAGACAACAAGGAAAGAAGGTAGGAACAACTACTTTTTCTCTAATAATCTAGGACAACAAGAGGAATCAATCGTTTTAACACTTCCCAAGAATGTTTTTGGGTTTGATTTTGCATTTGATTCTTCATGGGGCTATTATGATCCTTATGAGCAGTACACAAGGATTTATTTTTGGAAGGGATGTAGAAGGATCTTGCATTATTTCTTTCTTTATTGGAAAATTATTGCAGAGAACAACCATCAACATATGTGTTCTCTTTAGTTTGTCATCCTACACATGAGATTTATGTATTGGGTCTATCATGTGATTGTTTATGTTTTTCCTTTGACTATGTTGAGTGATCACACATGGTTCCTCATATCCATGGTTTTTTACATTGGTCATTTGATTATGATAATTTCTCGAGTTATTTTTTGGGTGAATTTGGAAATTTGAGTATATGAGTGGCATCAAAGTCACAACAAAAAGAAAAAGAAAAAAAAATCAATTTATTAGGATATGTTAGTTTAATTGTTCCCTTTTTTAGCTACTAGGTAGGTTCAGTCATGTTGTGTGATTTTATTTCCCTTTAGGTCAAAGTTCATTTTTTCCTATGTAATTTTAGGTTTATTTCCCAGTATCTGCTTTGGTGTTGGTCAAGTTGAGTTTGGGGGTGTTTGTGGGTCATTAGTTTTCCATTCAGGATGGTGGTTTGTGGTTTCTTGCAATGACTTGGTTTTTTTACCTATTATTTTACATGTGGCTACCTTTTATTATTTTTTTGTTATTAAAAAATGTAACATCGACTTTCTAGTGTATATTTGTAGTGATAACCAACAACTAAGAATTGACATTTTAGAAAACATGTCAAATATCTGATCTCCATTGCACAAATCAATGAATACTACAATGCGTAGATGTTAGCTACACATCATAAAATAGTCAATTAATCATCAAAACTTTAGCAAACAAGAACACTTTTACTCTTTCTTTGGAATATTATAGTCTACAAACCAAATTCGATTTGCTTACTAATATCTAGTGTAAATAAGAAAACAATTTTATCAATTAAACTACACAAATAAACCATAAGCATACATGAATTAATTTAACACCAAATAGTGGAGTGGGGGGGACAAGAGATATCTATGTTTCATTCATTATCAAGAAGTTATAGCATATAGTTATACATATTTATGTTTAAGATTCCTTCTTCACCCAAACCTAGGATCCTTCCATCTTAATATTTTTCAACCTTAATCTCTCAAGAAGGGTTTATATTATAGGCCAAGATAATCTAATATGGAAGGATATAAACAACCCTAGGCACCCTACACCTACTAGTTATAGATATATTATAGGTCTCTCAAGAACACAAGCTTCAAAATAAAGAAATTTCTCCTAACTTCTTCCAAGGTGTGCCAAGTTACTCCTAGCATTCCCAATATATCCCAAGATAATCTTTTCCAACCTCAAACCCTCAATTTATACTAGGAAAATATGGCTAACGCTTATTGCAATATCGATCCTAGATGTACATGCCTTAATCTCATGTATTCTTCTCAAATATCATACTTTCACTACTTCTTGTGCACTGAATTTAATGCATATATAAATGGGGCATCTATCTTTGTCTCAAGATCCCTAGAAAGATTAAATCCTCTTCCAAATATTTATTTCTTTTTCCAATGGGATGGTAATTTGGCTTTCATTCAACGCGATGACAATAGTGCTTAATTAAACTATACACAACATGACACTTGCAAACTCTATTTTTGATTTTAACCTGCAACACCAATATATTTAGCTTCTTAACTACCACCGAATGTGAGCACCTTTTCATCAGTGCAAAAGGAAGTTGACAAAGCATAAATGATCATTTATCTGATTTATAATATGCAACGAAAAGTGAAAGACATTCTATGGAGATAACAAACAAACATAAAAAATGCCATGATAAGGATTGCATCCCACCCAACTTCTTAGTCATGGATAAGGTTCGACTCCTCATTCATAAAGAAAATTTCTTGGTAAATGCTTAGACCATAAAAGTAGTTTTTGTTCCTTATCCTTGTCCTTGTTATTGTTTTTCATAAAGTGGTCTCCTCGCATGACTAAGAACACAATGTTTTTTGACATTGACATTATACATTCTAACAAGATTCTTCACAAGTTTAAGGGTTGCACACCTGTAAGTTCCATTTTTCATGCTTTCAATGGTTTAAATTACCCCTTAAATCATGTGGGCAGATTTTCCATGTAGTTTCCACATGGAAACTCTATCCACAGGCATGTGGGAAAAGTTGTAGCATCTACAACTCTTCCCACGGGAATGTGGGAAGAGTTGTAGCATCTACAACTCTTCCCACAAGCATGTGGGCAGAGTTTTAGCATCTACAAATCTTCCCAAAGGCATGTGGGGAGAGTTGCTACATGGAAACTCTATGCACATGCCTATGGGCATAGTTGTAATATCTAGTGCCATGTAGTGTAAAGAAACTTGTGCCAAAGATCATTCATTGCTGCCAATATTTGACAATTGTAACTAGATACTAGATGTTGTAAAAGAAGTGTCTAGACTATGTAATGTGATAGAAAATAAACATGTACCAATAGTGAAATATCATATCATTCAAACAACAAAGTTTTAACGAGAAGATTGAAATATTATACCATTCCCACAGCGACCCTTTTTATGAGTTTTATGCCAAGTATTTCAGAGAGAAAAATGATAAAACAATGTCTTCAATTCTATGTGTTCATCAGTCAGATTATATTCCCAAGACCATGAAATGCATTTGTCATTAACCCAAATATCAAGGAAAACACACAATGATTGTATATACTAGATTTAAACCTGATATTAGAAAGTTGACAAAGTCATAAATTTTGAATCTTAAACTGTGTAAAGAAGTGTTGTAGGATTAAGTTTAATTATGTACCCTTTAAATAGTGATATTACCTTGTGGACAATGATAAATGAGAGGTAATGTACCATAATTTAATGAGGTTGTTGGCACATGTTTAGCATCAATTTGTTACTTGAGACAATTATGAAGCAATAACTCTGTAGTTTATTATACAGTAAAATAACCCTTAAATAGTGATGACATTTGGCACATTTTATTAGTCCATTAGGAACCCTTATATATTGATTTATCCTTGTGGAGTGTGTGGAGAAATATTGTGTAAAAACGTTGCACTTGCAAGGATGCAATCAATGAGAAATGAGGCCTCTATCTAAGCATGAATTCATAAATATGACTAGAAGTAATAGAAACTTTGTAGCAGCCGCTAAGAGGACTTTGTAGAAAGAATAAGTTCTCAGAAATATAATGAACAACAGAGGTAAATAATTTTTATACATGTCTACTTAACACATTCGAAGCAAATAACAAATGCAACTCATATTAAGGATTGGAGAAGAGTTCCAACTATTTTCTAATATGAGAAAGAAAACCTAAATAAACTTGTTAAAAATGGTATCCTTAGATTTTTGTACCTCAAGATTGATGGGGATATTGTTGATGAATTCTATGAATTTTAATATAATCTATGTAATGAGTTGTTTTAGTTTCAACCATTGAACCAACATATCCTCTTTGTATCCTAATGGGCAGAACCAATTTTTGAAAATAACCTTGAAATTGTCCCCAATGCTAAGGGGTAGTTTTATTTGTATATGTGAAGGTCTGGGTAACTTTGACAATAGGTGAGGGATTGATAATAAATGTGTACTTTAGTGACTAAAATACCATTAGATTCATTTGATTGGCCTATGAATTTGAATTAGGCCTCAAGACTAGATATCCATGTATTCGGTTTATCCTCGTTAGGGGATGGACAAAGAACTTTGTGTCTAGCTTGAAGGATTGTTCGGAAATGAAAATTGTTGAAGGTATGGTGTGTGATTGAGGCAATGGAGGTATTTGTTGTAAGGTCATCTAATTTTTTTTATTGTTGTGTGTTCATGAACTACAAGAACATGGTTGTTATATGCTACATCTTAATTTAAAACTTCTTGTGTTGTTGTATTTCGATAAGTTGCTCCATCATGATTTGGATCTATTAGTATTGTTGTTTATACATTTACTTTGAAAAGTATCTTAATAAAATTGGATTCCTCATAGATTTATATGTATTTTAGACCACAAGGAACCATGATGTAGAAGCAAATAATGAATTTTGAAAAAATGAACGTGAAAATTAAGGTACCATTGATAGAGATTGTGGTATGGACTTCTCTGATAAAAAATCACTCGTATGGAAAATGAGTAGGTTTAATTCATGATAATTTTGTTTTGCATAGTGTGGCTGACTAACCTAAGGCATAATATGTCAAACAAGAATTTTCACTCTTGTGAGAAAAATGTAGAAAATGACAAAAAAATGAAGAAAATAGATGGAAAAACACGTGCTAACAACCTTGAAACAATAGGATAAAGACACAATTACCTATGCATTGAAAACCTTGAAACAAAAAGAGAAGATTTCCCACGGGACTGTGGGAATATTTGTAGATGCTACAACTTTTCTCACATGCATGTGGATAGATTTTCCATCTAGTTTCCACATGACAACTCTACCCACAGGCCTGTGAGCAGGGTTGCATTTCTATGTTCCTAAATGACCACAATATAAGAGGATTTTTCCTCTCTAATGAGTGTGAGTCATATTGATGTGTCACACTCATTAGAGAGGTACAATCCTCTTATATGGTGGTCATTTAGGCACATCGAAAGGCAAGTGGGAAGAGATTCCTTTCTATGTGCTTAAATGACCACCATATAAGAGGATTGAACCTCTCTAATGAGTGTGACACATAAATATCCCTCACACTCATTAGAGAGGAACAATCCTCTTATATGATGGTCATTTAGGCACATATAAAGGCAATTTTGTCCACATTCTGGTGGGAAGAGACCCAATTTATCATTGATAATATCTTGATTTGTGTGTGAGGGTGTGAGAAATTGTGCATTCTTGTGGATGTTCTAAGGAAACGGAAGATGGAAAAACCACAACATGTATCATGAACTTCTTCATTACAAATCTTTGTAGAGTTTATTATAGGAATGGAGGTTAATTATTGGTGTTCTCCACATGTTCTCCATGCATGTTGTATGGAGGTTATACATGGTGGGCATAGTGATGGAAATGACTGGTAGAATGTTGTGGAGTGAATATAAATAAGATTTGGTGTTGTTGATGATGTCCTTGCATGTTGTTGCAATAATGAATAACCTGTTTGAAAAATGGAACTTCTTGTTGTTGTTGTAATAGTTTATTATTTCCCTAAAAAACAAAAAAAAACACTATATAATATTGGAGGTTCAATATTATTACATCAGAGAGTTCTTTATGTCACTTGTAAGTTGTATTATTATGTTCTTGTGGTTTCCTCAATATGTTTCATCACAACCCTTATGACACTCGTTAATTGTTTCTCTCATTTGATGGACTGTTATAGGATGTACAACCAAATGGGTATTTGTCAGATATATATTCATTGAGTGAGGGAAGTTCATCTAGAATATAGGAAAGTGATACATCTACTAGGTCTAACAAGCGGAGATCAACTAAAGGCGAGAATATCAAAAGAAAAATCCATAGACACATGGAATTATTTCTTGCTAAAGGGGGGTCATGTTCTTATGATGATGAGAGCATAGACGACATCGAGGTGCCCTTGAGGTACAACCATCTAGTGAAACGATGGGTACACAAGGATATTCCTCAAATAAACATTGATTTTTGTGTCAACGAAAGGATATATCGCATTGTTCCATCGTCATTACATGGTTTGGGTGTATTTTCCATGGATGGCATAAAGGTCTATTATGGTGGAATAACTAAATTGATGGAGTATGTGGGACCCTGTTACATCTAAAAATATTGGATACGTCTAGTCCAATATACAAAAAATATGTGAAGATATGGCGTGGATGCAAATTATATGCAACTAAAAGACAATTATCAAAATAAAGGATCATCTATGTATATTGACGGAAGGCCAAAAACAATGGAGAATATTGTAGGGTTTATAAACAGTACACAACTTGTGACCACAAATAAGAAAACCAATTGCGTATTTGAGAGGCATGAATCAAATCATGTATTTGTATGTGCAATAAAATCAATCATTGTAGGGGAAGAGTTGTTGATTGATTATAATTTGAATCGAGTAGATACAGACATTGTTATTATGAGGGCGGTACGTATACTATTTTACCCAACCTGTAAGCAATGACTCTTATATTTTATGATTTTCATTTACTAATAGAGACAAGAAACATACAGTTTCTTCAATATGATCCTCTAAACTAGAATTAAAAAACTCATATGGAAAAACATTTAATGATAATTATATTGATCTTTGTTTTTCTACCTCATTAGGATCACTCCTCAAAGTTGTAAATATTTTGATGTTATGTTTTTTAAAAGTAAATCATCCATTAAAATGATGTCATGTAACTTTATTTTGCATACATTTGATTTTATTAAATTTTTTATAATTCTTATATTGACATTTATTTGTTGGCAACGCCATTGTCCTAGGGTGACAGGGGGAAGGAAAGAACCTTAGAGAAGTCCATAGATTATACAAAGGAAGATATTATTGATGAACATTTTTTTCCTCCCCCAACCCAATCCAAACAATAAAGAAGATTCTAAGAAAATCAAACATCAAACTTGCTTCTTTGATTGAGATTCAACCATGGACACAGGAGCAGAAGGAAATAAATAAATCCTTGATGAAAAAAATTCAAAGCTATGGGGTAAGAAAGATCTTTGTTTGTTCCATTTATTTATTTTGGATTTTAATTTTTATACTCATACAATTCCTTTATAAAAAACTCTTTATTTTTATAGGAGTTTTTGCAGGATTTTGATCCCTAGGATCATGCTACGGAGGTCGGTGTTGGTACCAAATTTGTTTCTACACTGGCACAACATCATACCGACATGCCAGTCACTCAAACTTCTACACCCTCTAGGGTCGATGTCGGTACTACACCCTACCTTGAAGAGAACATGCTAGAATGTGCACAAGATGATGTTGATGCAGAGCAAGGCTTTGCACATTTTGAAGCATGTTTTACTGGATATTCCCATGTGACTAGCATGAGAACACTAAAGGTTTCATTTTTTGTAAACGATGAGCTCATCCCTATGAAAATAGAAAATATTTTAGGTATTTAATATGTTCTTTAATTATTATGTACAATCTAATTGAAATTTACGTATAATGTGAAATTATTTTAAACTAATGATAATATCGTTTTGCAGGAAACGACACATTTTATAAACACATGAATGAACTGACATTGGATATATTTGGTCCCATCATACACACAAGGTGGAATTCACAAAGTTCCAATTTAAAATATGAGCTCATTAACAAGTTAGTTGGCCTATTCAGTGAGGGTCCTTCAGTAAATATGGAGTCTCCTCAAAAGCAGGTGCATATTTAAAATATCTGTAGGACCAATATAGGGTTCATTTGCAAAAGAAACCTAAGTATGAGTGTCTCCCAATGATTTCTGAGAGGGAGTGGAAGGCCCTACAGGAAGATGCAAAGGAGAAGATGCTTTGAAAAGAAGGAAAGACACCACCCAACTCAGGAATCTATGTGACACTTATAATAATGTAATTATGATGCTTCATCGTCATTGCGACATCTAATTATGTATTTAAAACTTTTCAATACAGGCTCCCAAAAACATCCAAATACACCAAGGCCATAATTGAAAAACATGGGCAGCACAAACTTGGCCCGGGTGGTTACTTGAAACTGGTTGTATGAATAGTAAGTATAAAAAAATCAATTGCATCCAAATAATATATTGTTAACAGTTTTAATTTAATTGCAGAGAAGAAGAAAAGTTAATGTCCTTATGCAAATTTGCAGGGAATGGAGTTCAAATAATCTCCAACATAGGAATACCTCAAGGTTACTTTCAAGCATGGATTTCAAGGTGTGGTTGAATGCAGAAAAATCTTGGGGTAAACACAACCTTCCAACACTCAAACTGACACACAGGTAAATAAAATCAATGAACATTATTTATAATTAATTACTTGTACAATCTATTGATTATTATTTTCGGCCATAAATTCATGTGTTTGTTTGTTTTAAGTAGGCAATGAATGAAGAAACAAGCATTCCCACTAGCGTAACACATACTAGTGATGGTAGAGTACCACCCAATGAAGGTGGTGTGCATCTCGATACTAAAGGTATTTCATGTTCTATAAAAAATGTAGTATGGATTACAATTAAAAATATTTAACTGCAAATGGTGTATAAATTATAACCTTTCATGTTTCAACTCCAGAGCATCTAGAGGATGAGGCTAGACAACAAGATAAACATATGGCTGCATCCGAAACTAATCCACTTGCCTCCACTACTCAAGCAAGTAAAGAACACTCTAATGATCTTTTTATTAATGAAATAATTGCAATAATAATAACAAAAAATATCAATTTAACATTTTTTTCTTATTGCAGTTGATGATCTGCACCCCCCTTGCAACAACCTCATCATTGTGAGTACATGACTAGGTCGTCAATAAGACATGTAGAGGCTAGAACAACTGAATGGGAAGAAGGAACTGACGACCTACTTTCTGAATTCACTTCAAGCATAAAGAAACCAAAAAAGAAATGATTGTACTTAGAAACATCATGTACCATATTGTGAAAACATATTGTGAAAACATATTTTTGATGATAAAATTTATTGAGATGAAGTATTTTGTGTCTATGATTAATGAATGAATGAATGAATTTCATATGTTAATAAATGATTTCTATATGTTTCTTTATCCACAAAACCACATATGTTTCTTTATGAATTTTTTGTTTTGCTAGTGTCTATGCATGAATCTTAATGTGTTGCTTTCAATTATTTTCTAGTAGATAGATTGGGTACTGGGGAATTGAGAGTGATGTGAAGTGGGAGAGTGGCCATAAAATATTCCACCTTCACATGGTTGTCCATGTTCAGTAGAGAATAAATTAGGATTTGGATAGTCTTGGAGCAAACCTCCATCCCTCCAACAGAGCAACAACAAAGTGAATGTTGAATTCGTTGTTGCTCCGTCAAATCTAGGGAGGTTTGCTCCAAGATTATACTACTCCAATAAATTATTCTCAAAACCAAGAGAAGCTCATTCAGGTATTCATGCACTCAAGTTTTTTTAATTATTATTTAGTAATAAATATGTTTGTTAATTTATTTTATTATTTTGTTGATTCTTTAAGTGTTGGTTAAATTATTAGAACAACTACTTGAGGAGATCTATTGGAGCAAAATTACATGAACATCATATGAGGACAACCATCAAATATCTAGGTATTTTAGTTGTTATTTCATTTCTAATTGCAATTTATTTTTATGATTGACATGATGATTTATATTGTGATTTTGGTTCTTCCCACTCACATATGATTGACATGATTATTTATATTGTGATTTATATTGTGTTGTTTTTACCTTGATTTTGATAGTGCTTACTTTCTATGTGATTTCTAATGCCTTAGGAAGGTGTGGGAGAACCTCCTCAAAACATGTGGACAACTCTTATCCTACCTCCATTGCAACTTCATGAACTTTTTCTTAAAACTTTCAAGTATTCAATCTTGTTTCTTTAACTTAACTAGTGCAAAATTTCTCTAGTCTATTTGGTTAGATAAAAATGTGGTGGTTTCCATTCCTTGTTTTCTCCATTGACTCTAATTTTTTGTAGGTTATTTCACTTGTATCTGCAACACTTCTCTTTATTTTTCCCATTGTCTTTTTTTTTCCTTTAGATATAGATTATGAATCCATATTTTTCTCATGCGATCACACTTCTCCTTAACTATTCTTTTCATATTTATTTATGATTATATAATGATCTTGGAAAGTGAGGGTAGATCTATCTTCTAGAATTAAATGACAAGTTGCAGTTGGACCTCATCTCCAAACTCCCTCTTCAACTTCTTCCACCATAAGAACTAATTGTGGTATATTGAATGAATCCACTCTTCCAGTCCCTTATCTTGAATACTCCACTATAGAATATTTTTGTTTGATCTAAACATCAAACTCAAATCTAGAACCAGTTGCATGCATTGTGACTAGTGGGCTATACACTGCACTTGACATGGGTTGTGACAATGCGTTTGTAGTCATCATATGAGCGGTAGTAATGGAAATTGATAGAGGGAATTCATTTCTTATGAATTCCAAATGGAGTGGTGAGAAATCCTCTACTAATACAAGTTCCATATGAAGGTGAAAAAACTCATTGATTATATCATGTTCCTCTTTCTCGCCTAAGATGGTTATGCATCCAAATTGATATCCCAAATATTGCACCATTTCCTTTTCCCTTTCCAATAACATAAATTCATTGTGGATTTTCATCTACCCTATTTACTATGGAGTCCTAGATTTTCTTTTTATCCATAATTGTGGTGACATCTTATCTTGAATGTCCTCAATTCTCAACCCTTTATAGCTTGTGTCCCCAATAGTTGAGCACAATAGTTGATCACTTATTGGTTCTACCCAATGTGATAATGCAATGAGTATAAAAAAATTCCAAAAATGGAAGTCCTATTTCATATACTATGCATCCAATACATTATGTAGTACCTCATTAGTGACATACCTCACATAGTTCACCTTTATGCCATTTGCATATTTTTCAGCCACATGGGTGTCCTATTTTGTACACTAACCCCTTCCTTAGGTCCATAATACCATTATAGACAACATCGTACTAACATGATAACCACAAAATGGTTAATGGAGGTTACATCATAACACTGGTTCTTGGATTTCATGCCATGTGTCAGGTATAGGTCCATATTTTCTTCTATTGTAGCTCCATCTTTCTACATGGTATCTCCCTCTTTCTACACTATAATGTGAACCATGAAAATGTTAGTGATTTCAATACATACACACCTAAAAAATATCATATGTCCCTTTCATTCAATCCATCATTGTCTTATCATTATTTCTTTGTCACTCATTCACTCTCAATGATGGAGAGAGTGAATGAGCGACAGAGAAATAGTCACAAGACAATGAAGGATTCAATGAAATGTACATATGACCATTTGGAAGTGTGGAGGTAGTGAAAGCATGGTAAAACTATTGGTCAAATCATGGTACAAATTTATAGATCCAACTTCAAATCACATATTTTGAAGAGGTACCAATTTTTAAATTTAATTGTGGTTTAGATGAAGCCTCCTCTAAACAATAGGTGCAAAAGTATTTTCTACTTGTCAACCATATTTTTAGAATATAACTCTTCTTAGAAACACCACATTAGACGTGTAAATCCCTATGTATGTAGATAAAACCCCCATGAGTAAAGAAAACTTGTTTGGACTTGAAAATTGTCATGGACACAAATTATCTTCCTCATTTGGCCAAAACAATCTCCCTATATCAAAACCACATAATGAATCTTGCTTCAAATATTTATTAGCTAAAGGTTGAGTTCTCTAGATATGAAAGTAATCACTAGAGATGAAGAAATATATCATCTTTAGCTAGTGTGGTGGTCATCTATCCGGGCTTGAGATAGCCCAGAAGATATTGCGAGCCAGTTATTTTTGGCCATCTATTTTTGAAGATTGTATCGAATTTGTCAAGAATTGTCACCCCTTCCAGGTTATCACTTAGAATATTTTCTCGCATCCATCCCCTCTTCAATCGGTCATCACCGTCAGTCCCTTCACCAAGTGGGGGGTGGATTTTGTGGATTGCAACCCAACTTCAGCTGGGGGGAATCAACATATTGTCATGGTCGTCGACTACTTTACTAAGTGGGTTGAGGCCATGCCTACAGTTAAATATGATGGTAATATTGTTGCACTTTTCATGTTCAATCAAATTATATTCAGGTTTGGAATCTCGAGTGAGATTGTCACTGATCATGGAAGTCACTTTCAGAACGAAATGATGAAATAATTATCATTGTAACTGGGTTTTAAACATAGTCATTCTTTCTTTTACTACCCCCAGGAAAATGGACAAGTAGGGGCCATGAACAAGTCTCTCAAGACCATATTGCATAAAATTGTCATTCAGAGCAAGTCTGACTAGCATCTCATGCTTTACCCTATTCTTTGGGTATACCGAACCTCAGTTAAGACTTCCATCATTTTTTCTCCTTTTCAGTTAGTACACAGTTTGGAGTCGATCCTACCTATTGAATGTGAAATACCTTCTCTTAGATTGGAAGTTAAGCTCCTACCTGACACTTTGGATCTTGAAAAACGCCTCGTACACCTAGAGAGTATAGATGAGCAGCGTCGAGATGCCTCTATGAATATCGAAGCAAATAAACAACGTGTCAAGGTCCAATATGATAAGTCTATCTGTCCTCGACAGTACGTTGAAGGTGACTTGGTCCTCTTGTACAACCAAGCCAAAGAACCACTGGGGGAAAGAAATTTCAACCCCATGTGGCACGATTATTATATTGTGCGATGTGTCTTAGAAAAAGGAGCCTACTATTTAGAATATTATGAAGGGAATATGTTGCTTGAGCCCAGGAATGGGCTCTACTTGAAAGTATATTATGCTTGAGCCCCAATCTTAGGCATAAATCTTTGTATACTAATGTATTTAGTGTATATATATTTTCTTTTGTGTCATCATCTTGCTTATCGAGTTTTCCCTTGGTTAGCAGATGTCAATGGAGTCTTCGTTTTACTTAGGATTCACAGACTGTGCCAGTCATTATACACGGAACTTAGATTCCATCACTTGGGTTGTTTACACACCCGAGGGTCAACTGGTGTCTTCAAGTGGAGTTTGTCTAGGGCCATCAACGAATAATGTGGCTGAATATAGCACCATCATAGAGATTTTATGCAATGCCATTTCACATGGTATTCATTCTTTAGAAGTTTTCTTGGATTCCCAATTAGTAGTAAGGCAGTTGAACGGAATTTACCATGTGCGCAACCCTACTCTACTCTGACGATTCATATGGGTACGAATTTTGGAACGATATTTTGATTTTATCACTTATAATCACATACCTAGAATTTCTAATTATGTATTTGATGCATATGCTAATTATGTTTTAGATTGGCATTTGTCACATAACTAAAGTAAAGAAAATATTCACTAATGTACACATTGTAATATAAGTAAAGTCGAAGAACCATGTTTTTATATTTCATTTCTTCAAAAATATGGTGTTATAGTACAAAATTGGGGCTCACACCCTTAAAATACATATACAGATGATCAATACAATAACCACGACACCTACACCTATGGAACTAGATGTGTGTCATGATAACATAGTACGACATTTGTGAGATTCTGGAAGATTCACACCCATGAACGGGGCACAACTACCACATTTCACTGCATCACCTCTGACAAATCCTCTACATGAACCATGGGAATTCTTTGCATCAAATGAGACAATTTTCCCTGCACATTTTGAAGCACTCTCTCAGTGTCTCCTCTCACTGGCTCATCCCCTCGGTGCCTCCATCGGTGTCGTGGGAGTCCATTTAGTCATCGTGGACCCACATCTGTGTATCAATACATGTTTTAATTAGTACTTGACATCATCCAAAAATATTTTTGTTTTTCTTTTACAAAAATACAAAAACATGAAATATTTAAAAATAATTTTCCATACATATGTCTTTGTAGATGGAACTTGGTGGTAATGGCATGTCTGAATATTCTCTAAAATTGGTCTCGGCATATGGGTAGTCATCCAGAGCTATCACCTGTCGACGCCACTAGAAGAAAAACTCGTCGTTGTAGGGTGTTGGCACCCTACCACCCCCCAACCGCCTCATCACCTCGGTCCACTGTGCCATGGTTGGATGGCGAGTTGCATGCAGAACAATCTTGACTCTAGGACCCAAGCCTCGAACCCGCTCGAAGAAAAAACTACATAGGATAGACGCAAACCTGAAGTTTCTCTTTCTACCTTGTTTGTAGTCTGTTGGCTAGCTCTTCTTGTTGACCAGTAGTGAGGTGCATCAGTCGTAAACCATGGGTCACAAGCACTCCACTGAGTAGAACATAAGTGGCCTTGATTCCTGATACAATGAGGTTGACCCTTTGATCTGTGTCAACACTAGGACAATGATATTAAGACTCGGGTTGTTGATCGCTCTAATCGGGAGTTGGCTCCCTACCTTCTTGGTCCCTGCAACACAGTGAGTGGCTATGTAGTCCTCTATATTCATGCCACTCCCAGCTCCTCGGGATTTTATTTTCACCACCTCACCCCAACGTGATAGTCCTATCAGAAATTATATGTCCTCGAATTCAATCCTCAATGGTTTCCCATCGAGGTTGAAGGCCTTTGTATCTGGATCCTAGTAGTTCACCAGCATTTGGAGCAGTCTCACTTGAGCCCTCATTCCTTTGAGAGCCAAAAATTTATATAGCCCACATATTCTTAATTCCATTTTTTCCCTTGGATCTCTTTCTATTGCAGCATCAACCTCTTCATGCTCTCTTTTTCTCCACTCTGGCACCATCTTGCAAGTTTAAAATCAAATTTTGAGTCAATATCATTTAAAAAATTCAACTCATGGACTTGTACGTGAGTTGTAGTTTACACAGTCGCTTATAGGGATGCATATACACGGTGTGTTTTGATAAAAGTCATGTATAGGGCTGTGTATACCTGACCTGATGAATTACAACCTGCATACACCCTAGTTTCTAAGTTACGCCTTGAAATAATAAAAAATCGAAGCCTAAATTAATATTTTAAACCAATAGAAATGAAGAGAAGGGAAAGACTACTTACTTGATCCAGACGGCTGTCAATTCTGTCGCTCGTAGCTCCCGCAATTAGCACTTGAAGATCGGGGGAAATTTGGTCCAAAATGCACTATTCGGGGAAAAAATACAAATGGTGTAGTAAAATTGGTTATTTTTATTATTTATAGAAAAAATTTACCCACTTTACATAGTTTTTGATAATATTTTGTCCTAGTGGACTAATAGTGCAGTGGAAGGAGTTGTTTTTGGTGGTTTTATCCAGGGATTCTTGCGATTTCTAGCATCATTTCTCTCGTTCATGACTTTGGCAGGTATTTTCTTTTACCAAGCATATAGGATAGGTCGTCACTCCATTTTGCACACTTACATTATCCTTTGACTCTGATTCATATTCCTTAGGTACGAACCCATTTTTTAGCGACATAGAACCTCCTTACTGCTACTAGAAGTGTCGTTAGTGAATGGTAGAGGCTTACCAAACATGGGTTCCATAGTTAGAACCTATGTTCCATTCGGTGCCCATGCAGAGATTTTTCCATAGGACCAGGAGTCACTTATAGCTAATATGACTTTGTGTTCGAACCTCATTTCTTACTCATAAGCATTCTTACATATACCTATGGGACTCCCAACGAGTCTAGTTTAATCTCTTTTCTTACTCTCAAAAAGAGAAAATATTGTCGAGTGAACTTGTCTCTTTCACACTCGTAAATTGGATTTGAAAGGACGTTTATTTGGTGTAAGTTTAACCCTTTTTCGAGCCAAGTAGACTACTTTCGAAAAAGGAACACTCTAGTCACTAGTGGCTAGAATATTTCTCCTGGGTATTGTTTTATAATTTTTTTGGGCCTAGGGGACTAAATTTACGAAAAATGACATTCTTTGGAGTTAAGTTGTAATTGCATCTCATTCTCTTGCTTGCAGTGTTGAGCCTATTGTCGGTTCTCTCTTTCACATTATAAGCCTATGACCTCAGCAGTTTGCATCATCAGCCAAGCAGATCCTTGTTCGTATCCTTTGCATATTAACACCCTATACCCCAAGAGGAAACATTCCCTCGAGTGTCCATATCATGCATAAACCTCCTTGAATTGAGCATAGGTATGTTCCATTGTTGGAACTAGTTGCTTACTCGCGACACTTGTTTCCTCCTCTGTATCATAGCATTCATTTGGATATGAAAAAACAAAAAAAGATGGGTAGGAAAAGAATAGTATCTCATGTTGGCAATAGTCGTGTCACCTTTGAACAGAGGAAACAATTTTGAGTCCACTTGTCATTCGAAGTTTGGGTTTAGCATGACCTTAGGAAGTTGATCTCATTAATTAGAGTTTACTCCTTTGGCTGGTTACTCTTCTAGTCCCTATGGATATTTTGATTGGTCCCTCCTACATCTCAAAGTTTCATCATTGAGTCTATGCTGCCAGAGTCCTCCATATGTCTCATGCTCTTTTTCAAAGGATTTCTATGTGTCATCCATTTCTCAGAACCCTTGACTTTCCATGTCATCCATACCCTCAGTGTGTCTTAGAGTTACATGAAGTTGTTGTCCTACCATGCACCCTAGTCCTACTTTCATTATGGGTAGGTAACCATGACCCAAGAAGTTGACATCTCCTCATTGGTCATTGATTGGGGGGTTTCCCTTATGTTCGATGGCAAGAAATATATTCACACATTGAGATTCATGCCATGTATTGGATTTCATTAGCCTTATTGGTGGTTTCCTCGCCTTTGTTGGCAGTTTTCATTATTGGCTACTATCCAGAGGATCTTGTTTGTGCATTACTTGCATATGGTACATGCAGAAGACATACAGGGTCATTGGTTCATGAACATGTTCTTCATCCAAGTTCCTCCAAATCATCAATATCATGCTTTGTACCTCGTAATGAATGATGAGAGATTCCTTAATTCTCTCTTTTCAGTGGGTCTCCTTCCATCAAATTCAACTCATCTATTATTTAAATGAGACCTAGAGTCTTATGAGTACCTATAGGCTGGCAGTCATCAATGGAAGGTTCTCTCAACATCGACAGTTTGGAATACATCAATGTATCCTAATCAATGGATTCTTCAAGTGTTCGACCTCAACTACTTTATTCACACTTGTAATAATTTTCTCGATGCCTTGATACCTGCTTTCATTATCGGTAGGTTGTCTCACATTTGTTAACGGTATACCTTAATGACCGATAATCAAACAAAGTCTCATTATGTTCGACCTCAACTCCTTTATTTACATGATGTATACTTTCACCTGTGGTGGATCTTGTATAAGAATTGAAGACATCATTTCATATTCGCATCTTTCCTGATTTGTTTCTATCATTCATCGGACCAGTACCTATATGACTTCATTGATCGTGGGAGATCATATTGTACTCCATTGTACACATATATCTTCAGATTGATTTTGAGACTAGTTTTCACTGGGCCTTGTTCATGACTATGACATCCTTTGGCATATGTCTACCTTCGTATTTCCTATTCATGGCCATGAACAGTTGTTTGGTATATTTCCATGTGGATCTACAGTGTAATTCAAATTGGCATCCATGTGCACAAAGTCATTATGGATTGTAATATTTTTATGAGCAACTAGTTCGTCTAGTTGGGTCTCCATTAATCCACTTATGGGAATTATAATGTATTTCATCCATCGCAGATACTCCTCTGACCTCACAAATTAGGGGGCATTTGTTATAGAAATATTTTCCTCACCCCATGCAACTTGCTCAGAAGGCATTTTCCATTTCCCTATGTAGACTTGAAGTCCCTTTTTGAAATTCCCAGAGATAAAAAGAATATTTTTCCACATATACGCACCCTAACATCTATACAACATGTGTATATGCAAGTTACACCATTACATCCCACGTACATCAGGTTTTGTTCCCAAAATTAAAAAATGGTTTCGGGTTTCCATGTCACTTCATGGGATTCATGCCTCTTGACCTTCCATATACCAGAAACGTTTTGACTCGGCCCTTCAATTCCATTTGAAGGCTATAAATGGGCCATATATGAGCTTTGGAAGAGAGGAGAAGAATTCAACTTTGAGAGCAAAGTTACTCTAGAGAAATTATTCACTACATATTGAGTCTGCATACCTTTGTCCTTTTAAGTCTGAACACATTGTTCAACCCCCAAGCTCTTCCCTATTTGATGGGAACCTGATTGTATCTCTTATATGAGCTTGCCTTTGGTCGAGGATTGAAGTTGTGGAGGTCCGGCTGGAAGGGACTTAGTTTCTTAGCTCTGAGACGTACCGACATGGAATTTTGTCATTCATACACTTCTGTCGATCATGTTTTAATAGAAATACTATTTTCTCGTCCAATTAATGTCTTCCAAATATTTGAATTTTTATTCCACGTTCATGTTTGTTATGAATATTGATGTATTATTCTATTATATGTGCTAAATTTATATATTATCACCATATTCTTGTGTATCTTGGTTTTTAAGGACAAGTTGCAGGTGTATAGCTTTGATTCAAGTGCTCAACAGTGGACTTCATCAAACGTCTGGACGAGGTAGGCTCTTTATCTTGTCTTGTTAGCATATTTGTTTATATATCATACTTGAGATTAGAGTTGATTTTTGAAGTCATTTCTGTCTGTTGTGGTTTAACCCATGCCATAGAGTGATTTTCCTCATAACAACTAGGAAACAACAAGACTTTCCCTCAGATAATAGAGTAAAGCAAGTAAAGGTCGGATGGTTGGAAATAATACAAATATTTCATGAATTAATTTCAAGTTGTGAAAGGATTGATGGAAAGAGAAGTGATTCATTTATGAATTCACTCAAAATAGCTAAGAAACTTGAGGGCCCACAATTGGTTAAAGAGTCTAAGTTATTAATTAAGGAGCAATTGGAAACGGAGTTAAACATACTCAAAACCTTGTGGGCCAGTGAGTTTGATAATATCATTAACTTTTTGTAGGATGATATTAAATAATGGTTAGTTAATTTTGTGAATAATAACAATGACCATATGTCATCAATTCAAGAATTGCATTCTGAGTTCCAAGCAATGCAAGATGAGATATTCTCGCTCTAGGTGAAGCCAAAAATAACAATTCTACTGTTGAAAAAATATATCGAAGATTGGTTCAAGAGTTCGTTAAAACAAATAGTTGATCCAAGAAGTAGTTGAAGCACAAGGAATCAAGTTTGAGTTACAAATATGAAGGATCGACATAGATATGGGGAGAAATATCCATCCCATCATTCTATTTTCATTTGTGAGTACACTATTTTATTTCAGAGCATTTCCCTTCTTTCTTTCTAATCTTTGATCATCCAACTTTATTGGTTTATTGTTTACTTGTAAATATGATCTGTGATTTATATTATTCTTATCTTCCAGGTCTACTATTATAATTGGTCCACAAGATCCCCATCCCAGTAAATTTGGACGAATGAATTCCTGTTATTGTTTAAGTATCAGGAGTCTTGTGTTGTGCTTTAGGAAAACATTTTATTTGAACTTGAACAATCTATGTGTAATGAAATTGATCCAAGAGTTCATAAATTTTGTGATTTCTTACTTTTATACAAGCACAATATCTCGAGTGTGTTTCTCCTATGCATCTTATGATATTAAATGAATGAAATAATTTAAATATCTTTGATTTTGGACCACCAATCTATTTTTTGTCTTATGAGTCTTTCTTCGAATATTTTTATTCATTGCTCAGATGAATGGATTTGATGGAATGGATGTAGTTATCATGTATATTTCAATTAATATTGTTACTTTTATATGATAACTTATCTTATATCATTTTAGTTGTTTTACCACCTGGTTCACTCACATGTGCATATGTTATGAATGCTTAAATTTATTGTTTGAATGAGCATATTGAAAATTTGAGTGAGAAAGAGGAGTACCACCTCTATTAAAACGAAGAGGATATATTAATAGCTTCTTTAAGAATACCCTAGGAGGTTGACTCTTGTCCCTAATAGGAAAATAAATCAACATTTTCTGGGACCATACTGGGGAGTTAGAAAGTTTTATCTCTCATTAATGACATGTCATGATCTAGTCCAACCTCATATTCTCATTGGATTGGATGATCAAAAAAGCATTTTTAATCAATTGTATTATTTGGTCTTGAAGACATCAAGGAATCAAGAAATTGAACATTCTTGGAAAGTAATGGCTCAATGGTAACCTCCAGTTCAGTGAAATTTCAAAAGGTGACTCCACTAAAAGATTCCTAAGCTAGCCACTTCAAAAAAAATTGAAGGCCATGTAACAACAAGAAGAAGAGAAGTTATCAAAAAAACAAAGAAAGTTGGTATTTATACAGTTCAAGCTTCTATATACTTATTTCCATCATATATTGTTCATCAAGAAGAGATGGGAGACCGATAAGAACAAAATGAAGAAGTAAGAAATGATGAAATATGAGATGAAAGAAGAAGAAAAAATGAAAGGCAAAGGAACATGATACAAAGATAGAGGATAAGTCCTATGGCTCTTGAAGGTAAACAACATCAGATACCAAACCTTCCTCCTAGTGTGTTACTAGTATTTAGTGGTGACAATATTATGAATCCTGATAAGCACCTGGATTAGTTTAATTTGTGATATTCATTTGGTAACACATGTTGATGTTATGGTTAGATTTTTTTTGCAAACTTTGATTTGTCCAACTTATTATTGGTATTTGTCTCTACTAGAAAAATCAATCACTTATTTGATGATATTGAATATGCATTCATGAACATATATTCCTAGCTTGTGGCATAGCATACTCTGCTGACTCAATTTACTCAAATCCATTTGGAAAATAATGAAAAGATTAGAGATTTTAATATTCAATTTTTGGGGGCATTACAAAAAATCCATGAAGACTATCTTCCTAATGCTCTTGTTATTTTTGGATGTTATAAACATGTTGTGCCTACAAACGTCAAATAAGCAATCAAGTCTGGAAGAAATGATATATTGGAAAATGCCATGAAAAAGGCGCAAGAAATGGAATAATATATGTTAGAAAGCAATGTTGAACCATAAATTATTTTGGAAAAATTTCAAAGGAAAATGGCATCCCTTACTGTTTCAAAACAAACCACAATTGTTCCAACATGGAATATAGAAGACATAGGTGTAGGGAGAGGCATTTTTTAGGGATATACCCCAAATTTTTGAAATGTTCCTGCACCAAATGATCCTCCACGTGCAAGATAGGATGCATACATCCCCCAACTAAATAGAATTTTCAGAAAAATGTGAAATGAGATAATTTGGTTAAGAATAAATGAAGAAAAAAGACCATAGCAACAGTACCAAAATCTTAGATTACCTGCATATGGATTCAAATATTATATAGAAATAAATCAGAATATCAATGATCTTGTTCCTAGGCCTAGGACCCCCAGAGTTCAAAATCCTAATGTTGTTGTACTGGACAAAGAATTGATGAATCCCCTAAAGAAGATGAACAATTCTTAGATCCCCCAAAAGTTAATAATGATGTATCTCTTGGAAACCTGGAATCCATGGATATGGGTGATGATATGCTACCATTTTCAGAGGGAGATTGAACAAAAGAAGAGGAAAATTTTAATAAGGAACAAGATAATGTGTTTCAAACAAGGGATTATTTAAACAAGGCAAAGGGGAAAAATCCAATACCCCCACAAATGGATAGAACTAAAGGATTTAAAAATGGACCAATGGGTACTTTTACTGCAGAAAATGTTTCTTCTCATGAAAATCCCAAAAATATAATCCAAGTTGCCCAAGGGGATCGTGAAAAAGTGAGCTCTAAAAGAGTGGCTTACAATATTGTTATTGATTTAACCAAATAGCATATTACGCTTCCATTCTTGGAAGTGGTAAAAATATATCAACAATAGGAATATCTACTCAAGGTACTGGGAAATGAAGATAAACATGATACAACGGTAGAAGCAACAATCATTAATACTCAACAACAACATAAAGGCATGAGATAAAATTCCTCCCTTCTTTTTATATTTGGAAACACTTAAGTTGATATTGCATAATTGCATGGTGGACAGTGGTTCCACAAATAATATCATACCTCTTTCAATAATGGAAGCTATTGGTTTGGAATGCACAAAATATTATGAGGTTGGAGAATGCATATATGCAATCGATTCAAGAAAGACTCTGACATATGGAGAGGTTAAGGATTTCTATGCATGGATAAGCTCTGCACCAAATATTAAGACAATGTTTACTATAAGAGTGGTTGACCTACCTGCAACATATGGTGTGGTGTTAGGAAGGGAATGGTGTTTTCCCTTAGGAGGATATATAATGAATGATGGAATTTGCATGATGCTTCCAAATAAATATGGTGGGATTACCAAAGTACCTCATGAGAAAAGGAATCTTGTTATATTCAAGAATAAACAAATTGAGGCAATGGAGAATTTCATTCATTCCGGACATGAAAAATATGCTATTTTGAGTGAAGAAGACATACGAACTCAAATAAATTATTGTCTTCCATTCCAAGGACTTTGTAAAAATTTCTTTGATGGTGCTTCTTCAAAATCAGGAGTTGGAGTAGGTGTGGTGTTCAAAAACCCTCAAGGAGAATTGAATCCTCATGTATTCAGGTTGTAGTTTGAATGTATAAATAATGAAACAGAGTATGAAGCATTAATTCAAGGATTGATGCTTTCTCATTAGATGGAAATCATTGATCTCATAGTCATTAGAGACTCTGAGTTAATAGTTATTCACATCTAGAAAAAAATTAATATCAAAAAGGAAAGATTGATGGCCTATGCAACAAGAGTTTGGGATCTCATCCAAATATTTAGTTCCTTTAGTATAACATTCATACCGAGAGAAAAGAATAAAAAAAGATGATTCATTGGCAGTTTCATCTTCTCTTTTCAATCCAAAATCATCATTTCATGTCAAGATGATATTTCACCCTTTAGTACCAGACAATAAAAAAAAATGGCAAGTATTTGAAAATGAAGAACACATAGTTGAGTTCCTTATGTCAACTGAGATCATGGAGAAAAGTACTAAAGAAGATGAGTTTTCAAAAAAAACACAACTCTGAAGACTTTGACCACAAAAATGATCTCAATGTCAAAATTCCAATTCTTTTAGAATCTCTTTTTACCAGAGATGAAGAAATATGAAAGAATAAGCCAAGTGAGGAACTGTCACTTAGAAAAATTCAAGTTACTCAAAAAGTGAATATTGGAGCCCAAGAATAACCAAAGTATCTAAATTTGGGAAGCATGTGTACTAGTGATGAGACTGAACAATTGTTGGCCCTTGACCAAGTTTTGGGAGATCCTTGGTCAAGTTGACCTATTTTGGGATTTTGACAGCCTGTCGAAGACGGAGCGCAAGATGAAGCAGAGATCATGGGATCTCGGCCCCTTTTTGGGTCCTTTTTGGGATTTGGGAATATGTAGCAGGAATGGGATGTCGTCCCATGGGTTTACCCATGTTTAGGATTATTTTGTATGTATAAATAGAAGGCTAGGAAATGTAAGAAGTAGTTGAATAGTGCGCAAGTGTTGTGCAAGTTGGCTAAGTGCTAAGAGTGGGATCTGTGTGATCAAGAAGTGTAAGGCTTAGTGTATATTGTGTGAGACTTACAGATCCAAGTGAAAGTCATTGTAAGAGACTGTGGAGGGATTTGTGTTGTAACGCAAGGAAGAAGGATCTAGCAAGCTGCATGGATATTCTGTCCTATGCAGAGTAAGGTTTTGAGGCTCTATGCATGTAACCCATTGAAGAATCTAATAAAGAAGCAGATTTGGTGGACGTAGCCCTGGGGTGGGGGTGAACCATGTAAATATTGTGTTATTTTTATCTGTGCGATGTTCTGATGTGTTTATGTGTTATGTGCTAAGTGATTTGATATAGATAGATAGATCTGTTTATGCTTTGTGCTTATGATGAATCTGGATGCTAGATCTGACATCTGTGAACTTCCTTAGTGCTTGAATCTGCTAGATCTAATCTAATTCCTTTGTTAAGTGCTTATATACATTAGATCTGGGTGGATGTTGTGATGCTTTGTTTTCTCTGCGGAGTAGATATTGGTTAGATAATGATGAAATAATGGTGCTAAGTGCTCTATTAAGTGTTATAATCACAAATTTGTGTCCCGAATAAGGTTGCAGACACCTGAGTCCTGCAACCACCCCTGCCTCTACCTCAAGTGAGACTTCATCTGCTTCGCAAGTGTTGCTGAAAGGGATGGTAGTTAGGGTTTTGTTGGTGCATTTTTGTAGCATTGAACCCTGGGTCTGCCCATGTGCCAACAACAATATATCAAACTTTTCAAATAATTTCAATATGTGTTTGCATGGACATATGATGATATTAATGTTAAATTTAGAGTTTCTAGTAAGTTCTTTTCAATTTACTAGACAATAATAGCATAAGCAGGATCACTGAAAGAAACACAATCACAAGGTGCACATCATTTTATCCTAGAAAACCCTCATGGGGGAGAAAACCCAACAAAAACTTCCTCAATAATAGATTGCCAATACAATGCCAAGACTAAAGACCAAAAAACTAGAGAATATCCAAGACTAAGCAATGTGCCTCTCTCTCCTTCTTCTTGCAACTGCATCTACCTCCAAAATATGTGCACTTGTTGAGTGAGTGAGTGAGTGAGTGAATGACACAACATCCTCTCTTATTTATACTAGTTGAGGGGTGCTAGGGTTATGTCTCTTCACCAAGTAGGGACGACTTCTTCCAATAGTAGTTAAAACCACTTTAATAAACCCTAGCGGATGGTTTCTCAATTACCACTATATGAATATGGATTGACCAATCCACAAAAGGGGATTTTTTCATACATGAGTTATGACATGATCAATACACAAAAGGGGATTTGATATACATGATAATAAATTAATTATAATTAGAATATTCTTCGCAGTTACAATACTTCAATACTCCCCCTAAACAAGAAGGTTGTTCTACAGGCATAACTCAATACAACATCATCAGGAGAGAGAGAGGGAAGCAACATAATCATCATCTTGAACACTAACTGGCATATCTACAAATCATCGGAATTTTTTTCTCATCATCAATAACATCATCATTCAAAACATGGATTTGGAGTAGCATCATCATCATCATCATCATCTGCATCAACATCAATTAGCATAAAAGCTATAACAACAACATCAACAACACTAGGTTGATACAACATCATCAACAACACGAGGTTGGTACAACATCATCAAAAACAAAAAGAGGTTCATACAACATCAACAACATGAGGTTAAAAGAAACAACATCATCTGCATGAGGATGAGATAACAACATCATCAACGGCACGAGGTTGGAGCAAAAACATCATCATCATAGGGCAACATAATGAGGCAAGTGTAACAACAACATTATGTGGTACTCTAACAGACCATCCTTACTAGGCCTTAGGGATCTGCCCAACAATCATAAGATTCCCTAGGATATAAAATCCTAATGGATCTATCACTTGGTACTCTGACAGACCGTCCTTACCGAACCTTCGGGATATGCCTAGGAATCATAAAGATTCCCTAGGATATAAAATCCTAATGGAGATACCACTACTGACCACAACTGGCATATACATGCACAGGTAATCTAACAGATAGTCCTTATCGAACCTTCAAGATCTTTCCAGGGATGATCAATCCCCTAGGATATAAAATCCTAATGTAGATACATGTTGTTGGTCAGGATACCATAGTATCATTAACATCAAGGAAGTCCTTTTGGACTATACCAAGATTGTCTCAAAAGTATTCATACTTTACAGGAGACAGAGGCTTGGTCAACACATTTGAAACCTTCTCATCTTTGCCAACATATGAAGGATCAGATCATGTCACTAAGAGGGGGGGTGGTGAATCAATGAAGCAATAATTTGTCAATTTTTCTTTTGTTAATGCAAACAAAAATTTTAACACAATATTTATTGTGGAACCCAATTGGGAAAACCACAAGCACTTTTATATTAACTGCAAAATTTTGTTTTACATGTTACATAGACGGAAGATGTTCTTCCTTTTAGATTAGAACCAACTGAT
>ML850200.1:0-19805 GCA_009831015.1 Picea engelmannii
TAAGGAGCACCACCAAAGGACTATAACATGATAATATCTCATCAAACCCTAGGAAAAGGCTTGATCATCAAATATGTATATACTACTCTCCATCATCTAACTCAAATTTAGGAAAAAGTACATCAATTAGGATCCTAACATCATCAAACACATTTCCACCCAAATGATATCTAGCAAACATTACAATATCAAGGTGTATCGCCTAGGGAAATCTCACCAAGGAAAAGTGCACTACCACAACACACATCATCCAACCAAGGCCAATGATGTGTGGTATATTCCTAATACTTTAATGGGATTCAAAATAGATTAATACTTAATAAATTGCACAAGCTTCTAAGCTATTGACCATATTCCACTTATTGGCCACCAAGTTACAGACCATTATCTTATGTGGGTATAATATGAGTAATATTTGAGTCTTGAAACCCTCCTATACCATCAAGGCATGCATCTAGTGCAACCATGTCAAATTTCAATGGCTATAGGAAAAGTTTGAGAAAATTTCAACATTGGCCCCATTAACTGGTCACTTTGTGGGGTTGACGAGAATCAACACATATTCTAGTAATGAAGACTGGTCATGTGGCTGTATCTAATTGGTATTCTCTTTGGTCACCTTTTCCTTTTGATTTCTTACATGGTCATGTTTACTTTGACCCTTTTCATGACCTAACGGCCTCCTAGCGGTATATTCCTAATACTTTAATGGGATTCAAAACACATTAATACTCGATGAACAACTACTTAATAAATTGCACAAGCTTCATCAGTTATTTGATCTTGTCTTTTCTTTTTTCTCTCATCTAAGTTATTGACCATATTCCACGTATTGGCCACTAAGCTATAAGGTGGATCTAAGGGCCCATATGGTCGCTATTGACCATATTCCATATATATTCCTTATCTACTATTGTATATAGATTTTAATTAGAATAAATTTTAATTTGTTGTAACTTTAAATTATATTGTATTAAAACTAGAAAATTAACGTAAAAAATATGTTTTATGCAAGTATAAATGAGGAACAACAATCAAAAGTCCTAGATAGATTAACAGATAGCGCAATCCCAAATCGCTCGACAGTTAAGATTTGAGAGAATTTTTTGTTCTACTAAAGAGGAATTCGCTAGTTGTGTGAATGGCCCACAAAAATTATAAAATAAAAGTAAAGGGACCACAAAAAGAATATTGATTCATGCTAGAACTTAGAAAAATTGTCTAACAGTTTAATCAAGGATTTGTTCCTATTTTTGAATTCCTCGCCCTTGATACCAGCTGGTATAACCACTTATGGTTAGGAACTCTGAAACTATAAAAATTCATACTTGTGGAATGTAAAAGGACTTTTTTGTCCAAGGAACTATTCAAAGTTTTTAATAAAGAATTTCATTTACAAGAAAAGAGATTCTTGCACTTTTGTTTATGAAGTTTATGTTTCCATGTTCTATGTTTCATAAGTCCTCATAAATTATTGTCTTCTGTTCAATTTTTCTATGTCATAGTTGTTGCAATTTGGTACAACTTCCACTGCAGTAAGCTTCAAAACAATCATTTAAGTACAGACTTTCCTTTGTTTCACTGTAAGTAAAATAATACCTATGCTTTATGTTTTGTTTTTTATTTTCAAGTAATTTCATGACAGAGATATGTTTTCTATGATTTCCTCTATTGAAGGAGTAATATTTATTCGTACTGGAATACCTTGCTTCTCATTTCAAATTTTTTTTCCCTTATTCTACCTTTCATGTTTTAAATTTTTGATGAATTTTATGAATGAGATCGGGCATATTTACTTCTAGTTAATATTCATTGAAGACTTAGATCAATTAGGGAAATAAAAAGGTTATTTTAATCAATTAAATTATTACTTTAGATTCCTTGACATTGTCTTTGAGCCGAGGGAAATCTCGAGAACAACGTAATCTCTTCAAGCGCTATAGGAGTCATTAATAGAAGCAATATGATGGCTCACCTCATCACTTATTGTCATAGAGATCACAATATATTCCTTTCGGTCTTTTTCCTCCCATATGGCACGTTCTTTGTTTAGTGTTGGGATAGTTGGTCTACTACCTGGTCTTCTACTCTTTGACTTTGATTCTAAGGTAACATATTCAAAGTATGATTCTACTTCTTATTCCATAAGTCATTGAAGATCAATGTGATTTTGATCTTCCTATACCATTATCTGTAGTACTCTTTACTAGTTAGCACCACATCGAAAATGGAGATGAGAGAATGCATTTTCTTCTAATCGAATGAATGAAATGCTTCACTGGTCGCTAGAAGGAATATTGAACATATTCAATGATTCCATTAAGTGTAAGATCATCGAGACTTGCAACTCCATAAACTTGGTTCACATCCACCAATGCTTGTTTCCATGTGGCATCATTTTAAAATCTAAATGGTGTCCCATGGAATATCGTTGGGCTTAGACATCAACAAATTTCATGGAGAAAATCCATTCCTACAAATTTCAAGAAGAGAAAAATCCAAACTATGCAGTTTTTTTATGCATAGACAGAATGACAAGACAACCATAAATATGAATATTCATATCGGTGATTCGTTATGGTCCTCGTTTCAAGGTGTGGGAGGTGCAGTCACATAGAGTAGTCATCATTCAACGTATAAGAAGGAGTAGTTGACGGGACTGATATCAAGGGACGAGGGGCATTGAGGGAATTAAGTCGAGGGCCATGTGATGTAGTCCCGTGAAGATATGCATGCTAGGCTTTTATTAAGGTCAAGGTTGGATAGTTGATGAGTTTAGAGAGCTAGCCAAAACATAGGATACCCTCACAAATTAGAGATTAGGGTTTATGAAAAATCAAAACGGGGAAGAATCGATGTGCAGTCAAATGTTTGAGGTGATACGAGAGAATTAAAGAGGTGTGTACTGAAATTAGGTTTTAGCTTAGAGTAAATCATGCTTGTTGAGTAGAGAGTGATAGAAAATGGATTTGTAGAGAGAATTGTAGAGGAACAAAGGACTGACTAAACAATGTAGAAGAAAGTATTTTTTGTTCACATGAGAAAATGAAATGATAAGAATGAAATAATGGAGTTATCCCAACTCTGATACCACTACTAGGCCAAGAATTAGCAGAAAATGTAACGCCACTGATGTACACAATCTTAATCTGTAGAATATTGCAAAATAAAACGAATCCCCACAACAACACCTTGGAGGAGGTTGACCCTACTCCAGCCAAAAACAAAAATTTCAACCAGTGAATCGATATATAATAACCAATCATCTTAGAAGAGAGTTAGAATAGTCACACCTAGTAAATTTACGCTACTTTCCTCACGAAAACCCTACTCAATCAAGCGTGAGGATGAACCCTAGCGGTCAAGGTGAACAGTCAATACATGGGGAGTAGTCTGTGGATTGGAAGAACCCTAGAAAGTGGCTTGATATAATTAATCATAAAATCGAGGTGTAGTCCATGGCGACTTACTTTAGAGTTTAAGATACAAACTGACAATACTAACCAACAAAAATTTTGACCAACGTGAGGAACATGAATAGATGATGGGTGTAGTGGGAGCTAAAGGCATAAAATAATGAATGAAATGCAAGATTGAAAATGAATTGATCATAGTTCCATAGGTTGAAGGAGAATACGAGGAAGTGTTTTTGTACAGTGGGGGAGAGAAACCACCCAGAGAAATAATGGAGTTAGCCTATGCTCTGATACCACTATCAGGCTAGGCATTGGAAAAAAATGTAACTCCATTGATGTGTTTTTCATTAGCATGAGAGGTGCATAAATAAAATCAAAATGATTGTTGGTCTTCCCTAATGGAGAACTCTTCCTATCACCTTCGACTCTTCA
The DNA here is from genome assembly GCA_009831015.1 of Picea engelmannii. NCBI lineage: Eukaryota > Viridiplantae > Streptophyta > Pinopsida > Pinales > Pinaceae > Picea > Picea engelmannii. The sequence continues at coordinate 3,849 of ML850200.1, forward strand.
TATTTACATTATTATTACAATAATGCAATCTCAAGGATTACGTGTCTGGCAACCATAAATAGATTTCTTAAGGAAACAAACAAGGCTTGCATCATTATGGGCATATCCAAGAGGTTGTTCCATGCACACTTATTCTTGCAAATCCCCATGCAAGAAGGCATATTTGACATCCATCTGATGGACCTCCCATTTATGTGAGGTTGCAAGGGATAGAACAAAGCACAGATGGAATTCATTTTGGCGATGGGGGAAAAGATTTCATTATAGTCAATGCCTTCAACTTGAGAGGACCCTTTGGAAACTAACTAGGCCCTATGTCTTTCAACACTTCCATATGATGCATGCATAGTTTTGTATACCCATTTGCATCTGATAAATTTTCTTCCTTTCGGAAGAGGTACAAGATCCCAAGTATCGTTCGCCATTAAAGAGTGATACTCTTCATTCATTATTGTGTCCCAATCTAGATGACTTGAAGATTCTACAAATGTCTCTAGATCACGAGTCTCTGAAACTTGAGCCAAAAGAGAAGAGGCTCGTTGGAACTGTGAACATGTCTGATGGTTATCTAAAGGATCACTGGCACAATCACCAATTTCTTCTCTAGTTGAACAAACCCATCTAGGAAGTTGTGGCACTAGTGTAGGTTCATGTTCAATGGGCTCATATGGAGGAAGGTGAGAAGTAGAAGATGGATTTTCATCATCACCATCATCATATGAAGAAGAAGAAACCATAATAGGAATAAAATATGTTAGGGACCTAACCTCCCTAACCCCTCATGTAGGTATAATAATATGTTTTCCATGTAATAAAGGCCAATATTAAAAAGGCCTAGTAATAAGGAAGAATAAGTCAAATTTAAGAAGAACTAATAGAAGCTTCCACTTCTAGAAGATCTTCCTCTAGATTTTTGTTTTGGCAGATAGATTTAGTATAAATAGGAGTCAATGGAATGAGAAGTTTTTGTCTTGAGAATTATTGCAATTGAGTGTTTCTTTGTTGGAGGTTCCCCCTCTAATAGGCAAGTGAACATTGTTTACTATCAATAAATGTATTATTTTGGTGTTGTGGTTTCATATATTGTATTTTTTTGTTGTTATTCTCTGTAGTATTTCTATTTTCTGCTATCATAATAGATCTGGTACCTTACAAATGTTATTAGAGCACTTTCCTTAGCAGAAAATTGTTGGTTATTTTTTCAAGGTAGAGACATATTATGGCATCTTAAAGCTAAAAATATATGGCATCTAGTGCATAAATCCACTGTTGAGGAAGCATACATGCAGGAACTATAAGTGGTACTTAAGTGCACATTGTTGGCCACCCTTGTAACCCATGTTCATACCCCTTCGAGTGGTAGCACATCAGACAACACCTATATATTGATCAGCATAGATATATTGAATCCCTCCGTAGATAAACTGATCGGTCTTCCAACTACTATAGTTCCACTAAGAACAAGACTTGAGAAGATACTATCTAGTACATGGGTAATCGGGTATCACAGCTAAGGGTACGGTCTAGCCTCCTTAGTTGGTTCCCTGAGATATTGGGTTGAGTGCTACTTTTCGAACCTACACGTATATCAGAGAGATATAGAACAGGGAAAACCCTTTACTATAGAAACCCTAAACAACCTAACCATTGGGACGGAAACATAGCAAAAACAGAACAAAAAAGATATATTGCCATGCAACCTTGCCTCCTGCATTCAGGTTGAAAATTCCTACACAATTCTTCTTGTTAATAATTTTTCCATTTCGTCCCTATAGTATTATTAAAATCGGAGTATAACTCCACATGAGTAAAAACAACAAAGTATGGATCCTACCTACACCATTATTTGAGACATGTCCCATTGGATTCCTCTCTTCGCCCTGATCACAGTCATACCTATCATTTTTCAGGAAAAAAAATTCCCATGGACGCGACCCCTTCCCGACACCACTATTTGGCACCTATCCCATTTAATTCCTCTATTTTCACTGATCGTAGTGGTACCATTCACCAGTAACCCATTTTTGTGTGCTCCCACTCCCCCCTATGTCCCATCCTCATGGCCCACACTCGTATCTAAGATTGGGAACAACATCTCATTGCCTTGGAAAAAGATAATGAGAAAAAACATAATGATATTTCTTCCATTACTTCCAGTATTGTTAACCTCAACTCCCAGTTTTCTCCACTCAAATCACTTCCCACATCCATCACTCAATTGATCACCATTTGTCAGCAATCCTAGGATGCAATGAACAATTTCACCACTTTGTTTAATCCCACCCCATATCCCTTCTCTTCTTCCATACATTATAACCTTGAAGGTCCTAAATCCTCCCAGTCCACATATTTTCCTTCCAACCACTTTCAACGGGATCTGTGTCCCCCTCGCGTGGAGGTGAACAAATTTGATGGCTCAGATCCCACAGGCTAGGTCACTCAAATGGAACACTATTTCTCTTTGTACTTCATTATTGATGAGTTGGCTAAACTCTGGTATGGTTTTCTCCATCTAGATATGGAATGTTGGAAATGGTGGCAATGGAGAAACAATTCCCACCAAGGGTATGTGGCTTGGACATGATTTGTTGTAGATCTTTATGAATTCTTTAACACTAAAACACACCATTTAGGTCGTTTGACCAAGTTGAAACAATATGGCACGATGGAAGACTTTATATCTTCTTTTGAGTGCTTGCCTTTCCGCACGGAGGGCATGTCTGATGTTATTTTCCAGGAATGATTTATCTATGGCCTCAAGGATGAGATTTGTGCCCATGTCCTCATGGATCACCCTCAAAGTTGGGTGGAAGCTACTAAAAGAGTTAAGGAATCATAACAAGTTGTTTCTTCTCAAACCAGAAAAGCATCCTTTCTTCCCCACCCTAAACCCACCACTCCAGCCCCTCCTTTCACTCCACTGAAGATCCATAAATTGACCCTGGAAGAAATGGTTGAACACCAACTCAAGAGCCTTTGTTATAATTGTGATGACAAATATTTTCCAAGGAACAGGTGTAAGGAACAAAATATTTTTATTTCCATATCTGAGGATGTTTCGGAAGAAGTGGTTGAGTCCCCCCTATGGTCGTGTTACCACAACCAACTGATATTACTCCACCCTCGAACCCCCCAGAAGTTGAACTAATCATTTCACGTAATGATCTCATTGGCTTCTCTTCTCCCCAAACCCTCAAGATAATTGGTTACAATAAGCATCAGAAAATCATCATCCTCATTGATAGTGGTGACACCCATAATTTTATTCATCGTTGCATTTACCAAGAAACTAATTGTTATATATGTGCAATAAACAACATTCAAATCATGATTTCCAGTGGAGGTTCCATGAAATGTGGGGGCATTGTGAAAATGTGCATCTCCAAATTGGTCAGTACCACATGAAATATCATATTTTTTCTATCGACATGGGTGGTTTTGACATTGTTCTTGGTGCATAATGGTTATGAAATATTGGTCCCATCCTCATGGATTTTAAGGAATTAACCATGCAATTCAATGAGGAGGGCCAACAGTATATGTTCCAAGGCATCATCGTTGGCTCTCCTGAAATCATCAATTCCCATATATTGGATATATCTTCTTCTATTCCATCTGAGTTATTGACCCATGGTTCATATCTTTTGGGTTTCCAACAAAGCCTCTAAAACTATCGGCCCTCCTGGTAAACCAGAAGGCAACACAGTGCACAAAATGTGTTGCACAGTCTCAGCCAAGATAGCTTTAATGGGTGGCTTCAAGACTTAGGTGTTTACAGCCTAGGATTGAGTATGAGATATGATCACTTGACCATTGAACCATTATTAGAACTGGTAAATGTAACATACTATTATTCATGACTATGCAGTAATTTCAGCAGCTTGTTCCCTCAGTATCATGAATAGTATTTAAACAAACAATATAATAAATCATTCATTCATCAAGCATAAAAAATCACTACTGAAAAGAGGATAAAGACAGACATGCATTCATCACATTACATAGATATTATCGTGGTTCACCCCCTCCTGGGCTACGTCCACAAAGATTTGGCTCTTGTCTCTCTTTTATTATGATAGTTCTGTATCTACACATCGTGTGCTTACAACTCTCCTTGGATGGGTAATATCTATATGAGGTGAACTAGATCTCACTAATCTCCTCAGCCTATGATCTAATATTCAAGATCTGCCTTCTCTGGTCTCCTCTAGCTCAACAACTTACAAAATAGTTCATACAGCAAAATGTAAACCTGATTACTAACTAAGTCAAAACAATTACAACATCCATGAACAACCACCTATAATACCTTTGTATCGGTATTTATACATCTTTGGATCTTCATCCATTACAATACATTACCAAAACCCTAACCCTACTGACGTTAGGTCTTCCTCTCCAGCACGTGTTGTTCTTCCTTCCAGTTGTCACTTTCCTTGTGCATGCTTTCTTGCATGTGCGTGTGTTATGTTCCCCTCCAACTATTGCTTCACTTTCTACACACTTTATTTCCCCACGATCATCCTTATTTCCACTTCAGCCTACTGCCAATAGGCCCCCAACACTGACATGTGGCTCGTCTTGAGCCACCTAATCCTTTTGAGCTTCCTCGATCTCCTTGGTGATCATCTGGAACTTTTCCTTAAGCTTTGTTGCTTGTGTCTGTGCCTGCACAGTCTTCTCCTTGATTGTGTCCACTACCCGAACTGCAACTTTGTCGCTGATCAATCCTGCATATTCTGCCTGGGTCTATGCTATCTATGTCTTAGCTTCCTCTGCCTATGCCAGGACTTCTACTACCCGCTCCTGCAATGGTTCCATTTAAACCTGTCACTCTTGTTTCTGGGTTTGCGCAGTGATTAGTTCTGCCTGCAATCTCTTCATGTCCTATGTCCCTTTGATGTGTTCTATGATTGGTATTGTCTTTTGCTTCTGCTTGAGCTCTTGGATCACAGTGTTGATCCTTTCTTCTTCCATGTCCCATTTTTGGACCTATTGATCCTCCTCCAACCTGGTCCAAAGTTGCACTGCTTTATCAAAAACGTCAGTTGTTGTGATAACCTATTGCTCTATCTCCTGCAATTGCATTGTTGCTTCCTACTTCCTTTTCTCCTTGACTGCTGGTGGAGTGGTTGGTATGATTTATTCTCATAGATCCTCAATATCCTTCTGGTATTGATCAATTACCTACACAATCTGATCAATCTTGTTTGTTATTGTGATTGCCTCACTCTACACGGCCTGTGGAATCTTCTCGTATGTTCCTGCCACTTTTTGATCCAATCCTTTTATGTGCTCCCTTTCCTCATGGGTCTCAGATTTAGTCTTCTCATATATTATTCCCAGTGTGTCCCACTTCTTTGTTGCCTACTTCAATTCGGTTAAGTCTCTGCATGCGCGAGACTGTACCTCATGGTTTACAAATGCTTGCAACCTATGTAGCACTCCTGATGGTATCCTTGTCAACACAAGTTGGATTTAGCTTAAGTCCTTCAAGGGTGTCTTCCCCACAATTTCATCCATGCACAGCATACTAGGGTTGATGTGGAATGTTAAGTGTGGCTGCAGTATTTCCTGGACTAACTCTAGTTCTTATTGCTGCACTCTTCCTTCTATCTCTGGTGTTGATGGTTTGATTCCCCTGCTGCTTGTTGTCAACCCTTCCCCGATCTGCTTGATGAGCTTCTACATGTATCCCAAATCCTCTCGGATCGTTTCCATGTGGCGTGCAACATGGTCAAAGTCCTCGAATAGATAATCCTGGATCATTCTGGTGATCATTTCCCCATAATCATCTGTGATCTTATATTATGGTGGTGTTAATTGTTCCTTTTATTTCTTGTGGGCACCTCATGTCTGCATGGCTGGCCTCTTGTTTCACCCTGGTTCCTGTGTGTTGGGATTTGTTGTTGTCTCTTGCGCAGGCTCATCCTATTGTTGTTGCTCCTTGGTCGGCTGCGTAATCTCCTTCTTCCCCTTCTGGGTCCCTGTCTTCTTTGGCCCTTCATCTGTCTGTGTTGTCTTGCCTTGTCCCGTTCTTGGTCTCTTGGGCACTTGGATTTATGGAGGCTTCTTTTCTCCCTACTCTGCCTCTTCTTCTATTGTTCTTTCGGGTACTTCCTGGGTAATGGTTGGGATTATCCATTCATTGTCCCATTCGTTGATGACCATGTCAATGTCACCCTCATTGATGCAGTAGTGCATGTGTAGACATTGTTTATCTAGATCCTTCCTTGCATGTATCCACATTGTGTGTCATGTGGCGTGGAAAGTGGCGATGTCTGCATATCGCGTGACATCTACTAGTGTGATTCGCCATGTCTGGGAGATGGTATCCTATAGGTAGTGTAGGTACCCTTCGAATATGGCCATCTTCTTCTATGCCATCTGAGTTATTGACCCATGGTTCATATCTTTCAGGTTTCCAACAAATCCTCTAAAACTATCGGCCCTCCTGGTAAACCAGAAGGCAACACAGCACACAGAATGTGTTGCGCAGTATCACCCAAGATAGCTTTAATGGTTGGCTACAAGACTCAGGTTTTTACAGCCTAGGATTGAGTATGATATATGAGAACTCGACCATTGAACCATTATTAGAACTGGTAAATGTAACATACTATTATTCACGACTATGCAATAATTTCAGCAGCTTGTTCCCTCAGTATCGTGAACAATATTTTTTTTTTTTTTTAACTGCAACGGGTATGGAATTTATTTATCTGAAGTGATAATGGGTCTTTGCCAAAGCGACCCCTGTTACAATGCAGATTTCTAACTGCTACTACTTTTGATCTACAACATTCTTAGGGAATTTGAACAAAACTTTCATTGTTTACAATTAGCAGTCCTTTCATGAGTGTGTTGCCTTTGTTCGCCATCTGATCATCTTCACTGTTTGACTTTCTAAGAATATGATAAAACTTGCAAGAGTCGAAGTCTAGAAGAACTCTCTTCAATCTGACCAAGGTTTTGTTGAGGCTAGCATTGCTGAACCGTGCCTCCATGTTTAATTTTTTTATTATTATCTCTGAATCTCCAAAAACTTGAAGGTCTTTGACTCCTTTTTCTCTTACAATAAGGCATGCTTTGAGAAGCCCTAGAATATCAGCTTGATTTTTGGATTTCTGACCTAATCGCCAGCAGAAACTCTCTTTTGAAGACCCATCCGGGGAGTAGATGACCCCCCCAGCACCAGCGACACCGGGATTCCTTTTGGACGCCCCATCAACGAAAATTGTGGTTAAATTTTGAGACCGCCACCAAGACTAAAAAGTGTCCTCATCATCTCTTATGCACCAATCCGGATTGACAGTTTGTGGGGAGAGGAGATACTTACGCGGATAATGCACAAGAGGGCCTAGCCACCTCTTTTCTTCGGGCAATAACGAAGGATCTTCTTTAATATATTGTTGTTGGGCCGCTTCCAGGAGGAAGGATTTAGCTTTTGCAGCTACTTGCAATGGGGAGTGTCGCAGCTCTTTGAAAATCAGCTGATTGTGTGCCAACCAAAGCTACCAACAAACATATTTTGGAAGCGTTGTCCAGATTTTGTGACAAAATGATTTGGAAGGGATTCGTTGGGGATAGAAAAGACTCCATGAGGCAAAGAGATCCGCAACAGAATTCTGGGGAGGGAATGAAATCTAAAAGTCCTGACAAATGTTCGACTTATCTTATCTACTCAATCCTCTCTTGTTCCTACCAATGGAAACGAAACCATTTGTTGGTTATATTTTCTTCTATGCCATCTAAGTTATTGACCCAAGGTTCATATCTTTCGGGTTTCCAACAAAGCCTATAAAACTATCGTCCCTCCTGGTAAACCAGAAGCAACACAGCTCACAAAATGCGTTGCACAGTCTCACCCGAGATAGATTTAATGGGTGGCTACAAGACTTAGGTGTTTACAGCCTATCATTGAGTATGAGATATGAGAACTCGACCATTGAACCATTATTAGAACTGGTAAATGTAACATACTATTATTCACAACTATGGAGTAATTTCAACAGCTTGTTCCCTCAGTATCATGAACAGTATTTAAACAAGTAATATAATAACTCATTCATTCATCAAGCATAAAAAATCACTACTAAAAAGAGGATAAATATAGGCATGCATTCATCACATTACATAGATATTACCGTGGTTCACCCCCTCATGGGCTACGTCCACAAAGATTTGGCTCTTGGTTCTCTTTTATTATGATAGTTTTGTATCTATGCGTTGTGCGCTTACAACTCTCCTCAGATGGGTAAGATCTATATGAGGAAAACTAGATCGCACCAGGCTCCTCAGCCTACGATCTAATCCTCAAGATCTACCTTATGTCGTCTCCTCTAGCTCAACAGCTTACAAAACAGTTCATATAGAAAAATGTAAACCCGATTACTAACTAAGTCGGAACAACTACAACATTTGTGAACAACCACCTATAATACCTCTATATCGGTATTTATACATCTTTGTCTCTTCAGTCATTACAATACATTACCAAATCCCTAACCCTACTGGCATTAGGTCTTCCTCTCGTGCACGTGTTTTTCTTCCTTCCAGTTATCACTTTCCTTGTGCACTCTTTCTTGCATGCACGCGTATTGTGTTCCCCTCTAGTTGTATATTCACTCTCTGCACGCTTTCTTTCCCCGTGATCATCCTTCTTTCCACTTCAACCTGTTGCCAACAGGCCCCCAACACTGACATGTGGCTCATCCTGAGCCACCTAATCCTTCTGAGCTTCCTCGATCTCCTTGGTGATCGTCTGGAACTTGTCCTTGAGCTCTGTTGCTTGTGTCTATGCATGTGCAGTCTTCTCCTTGATCGTGTCCACTACCTGGACTGCAACTTCATCACTGATAAATCCTGCACATTTTTCCTGGGTCTGTGCTATCTGTGTCTTAGCTTCCTCTTCCTATGCCAGGACTTCTGCTACCCACTCTTGCAATGGCTCCATTTGAGCTTGTCGTTCTTGTTTATGGGTTTGCACAATGATTAGTTCTACCTGCAATCTCTTCATGTCATGTGTCCCTTTGATGCATTCTATGATTGCTATTGTCTTATGCTTCTGCTTGAGCTATTGGATCACGGCGTTGATCCTTTCTTCTTCCATGTCCCATTTGTGGACCTATTGATCCTCCTCCAACCTGGTCCAAAGCTACGATGCTTTATCAAACAAGTCAGTCGTTGTACTAACCTGTTGCTCTATCTCCTGCACATGCGTTGTTGCTTCCTGCTTCCTTTTCTCCTTGACTGTTGGTGGAGTGGTTGGTATGAGTTGTTCTCACAGATCCTCGATCTCCTTCTGGTATTGATCAATTGTCTGTGCAATCCGATCAATATTGTTTTTTGTTGTTATTGCCTCACTCTGTGTGGCTTGTGGAATCTTCTTGTAAGTTCCTACCACTTTCTGCTCCAATCCTTTTATGCGCTCCCTTTCCTCCTGGGTCTTATATTTAGCCTTCTCATATACTATTTACAGTGTGTCTCGCTTCTTTGTTGTTTGATTCAATTCAGTTAATTCTCTGCGTGTGAGAGAATGTACCTCATGGTTTACACTCACTTGCAACCTATGTAGCGCTCCTGATGGTATCCTTGTCAACAAAATTTGGATTTGGCTTAAGTTCTTCAAGGGTGTCTACCCCACAATTTCATCTATGCACATCATACTAGGGTCGATATGGAATGTTACATGTGGTTGCAGTATTTCCTGGAATGACTCTAGTTCTTCTTGTTGCACTCTTCCTTCTATCTTCGGTGTTGATGGTTCGATTCCCCTGCTGCTTGTTGTCGGCCCTTCCCCGATCTGCTTTATGAGATGCCGCATGTTTTCCATTTACTCTTGGATCTTGTCCCTATGGCATGTAGCATGGTTGAATTCCTTGAATAGACAATCCTGGATCATTCTGGTGATCATTTCCCCAACATCATCCATGATCGTATATTCTGGCGGTGTTCATTGTGCCTTTGATTTCTTGCACATGCCTCCTATCTGTGTGGTTGGACTCTTGTTTCCCCCTATTTCCTGTGTGTCAGGATTTATTTTTGTCTCTTACATGGGCTCGACCTATTTCTGTTGCTCCTTGGATGGCTGTGTACTCTCCTTCTTCCCCTTCTGGGTCCCTGTCTTCTTTTTCCCTTCATCTACTTGTGTTGTCCTACCTTGGCCTATTCTTAGTCTCTTGGGCACTTGGATTTCTGGAGGTTTCTTTTCTCCCTACTTTTCCTCTTCTTTTGTTGTTATTTTGAGTACTTCCTGGGTAATGGTTGGGATTCTCCATTAATCAGACCATTCGTTGATGACCATGTCAATGTCTCCCTTGGTGATGCAGTAGCGCATTTGTAGCCACTATTTATCTGGATCCCTCCTTGCCTATATCCACATTGTGTGTCGTGTGGCCTGGAAAGTGGCAATGTCTGCATATCGCGCCACATCTTCTAGTGTGATTTTCCACGTCTGGGAGATGGCTTCTTGTAGGTCGCATAGGTACCCTTCGAATATGGATCTGTTCATCCTCTTGTGACTAGCACTCGCCATCACCTTTATTAGTGAATACCTCTTTCCCTAGTTTGGTTTGGGTCTGGTACAAAAATTTATGTACCTTGGTTCCCTCCAGCCCATAAAGGCTATGATTATGATCAAACATGAGTAGTGAAACTTTGTTCCTATATCCTGTGCATCCTTCCAGTCATCCAGGAATAAGTTCAAGTGGTACAGCACCCGGCTCATTGAGGTTCCTTCTGCGCACTAGGTTGTGACTTCCACAACTCCAGCTGGGATTTCCTCCCTGCGTCATTTTCTTAGCAGCTTGCAGAAAACAGACTTTCGTTCCCAATTGTGTGGCTACGTCATTGATCCTCTTGATGATGATCCCTCTTGTCCCCCTTTTGGTGCCATACTTCTTCTTCATCTCTTCTGCTAGCGCTTTCTCCTTGGTTTTGTCATCGAGAAACACCGCGGGATCCATTCCCCAAATTTGTAACCCTGTTATGTTTGCAATAAGTTCAACGACTATGGGGATGGGCTTGTCCAGCCATATATCCCCTCCATGTGTGACTGCTAGTAGTTGTTTGACACATACGGTTGTGTGTTGACCTTTGCCAAAATGTGGTAAGTCGAACAAACCTAAAATTCCCATTTTTTGTAGCCCAGTTACCCACTAGAGTGGTTGCTCAATCGGTTCACCAACCCTATTTGTGCATGTAGTCTAGATAAAGACCCTCTTCGCAAGTTCCAGAAACTTGGCTTCGTCCGCTACATCATGGTCAGAGTATTTGAGTTTCCCAATATGAACCAGTAGCTTTGGTCCTAGTTGTACCCCTTCTGGTATGCACGGTAGAATGATTTATGTTGCAGGTTTCTTGTGAGGTGACCTGGGTATCTGTATCTTATCTTTCTTCACCGGTGGTGGTTGGATTGAAGTTTCAGCAGCTTCTAGTTGTTCCTCTATATACCATTCCGGCCAAGCCAAGACATCTTCAAATGTCTCCCCTGTTGGGTGGCCTGAGATGGTCGTTTGAGACTCATCTGGCTCAACTTTTGTTGTTGGCTTCGACGATGTTCTATTGACTTTAGGAGTTGCCTCTGTATGCTCTGATTGCATCTCCTTTAGGGTTTATGATTCTTGGTTCTATGGATCGTGCACCGCTGCTAGCGTATTTGCATTCATGGCCTCTATTGTTGGTTGTTGAATTTCCTCCAGTATCGGCATGGATTGTACTAGTATCATCTCTGGGGATGGGATTTCGTCGACATTGATGATCTCTGGTGGCTATTGTTCACCTTCTTCAGCCTGCCCTCGTGACTTGTTTTGAACCCTGGTTTTCCTAGAGGTCTAGCTCGCTTTTGCTTGCTTAGGCTGTGAATGTCAAGTGTCTGCTAGATTCAAATAGTCTTTGTGATATATGTGAACTCACACTATGCTCTTTAGCCTCTGTTGTGTTGCGTCTGTTCTCTTTTCGTGAATAGACTATTGTCTCCTCGCCCGTGTGTTGTATGGATTTCCCATGAAGATTATCGAGGACGCTTCTTTTATTATGGGTTTAATGCACCTTGATTACTTGTTCAATGCATCTTTGGCGGTTTCATACTTTCCATTACTCTCGTTGTGTCATGTTATGTTGGCACGATTAATGTGGTGTCCCATCGGTCCTTGCCATCCTTTAATTCCGCCTAGTGTTGTCCTGTCGTCCTGCTTTTTTCGCCTCTTCTTTTTCCCGCTTGTTTCCCTTTGGATATGACCATTGTAGTTATCCTCCCCAAGGTTGTGTTTCTACTTTGTGTGGCCTTTCTGCCTCTGGTTCCCTACACCCTCTTTGGTTTTGTTTCCTTTTTGTTCTTTTTCGATTTTTTTATTTTATTTTTTTTATTGCATGACGGATGGTCGACTGTCCTTGTACAGCTTTATTCAGATCCCATTGATCATCCCTCTGAGTTTTGTGCCTGATAAATCCCTTAACTATACAACTCATCCATCTGTGACAGATTTTAATTCGTATGGTCCTAACCAATGCATTCTGAGTTTCCCGGGTGTTGAAACGATTTGTTGTCATACATCAACACTAGATCTCCTTCCTTGAATGTTTTCTTCTTGATGTGTCTATCATGCCAAGATTTATCTCTTTCTTTCTGAACTTGTTGGTGGAATCCTGCCAATATTTGGCCTTCCTCCATGGTCAGTAATTGATTCAGTCTCTCTTGTACTATGCCTCGTTATGCCATTTGTGTGATTGTTGCTACGCGCAAGCTTGGTACTAAAAACTCTAATGGAACCACTACTTCTTGGCCATAAACCAGTTTAAATGGTGTGTACCCCATCAACGTTTTGCACATAGTCCTATATGCCAATAATATTGTTGGTACTTTGAGGTCCCAGTCGTCCCTGTTGATGTTGCAGATCTTCGTCAGCGTGTTCTCTAGAATTTTGTTGAAGGCTTCCACTGTACCATTTTCCTACGGAAGATACGGTGTGCTCTTCTAGTGATGGACTTCAAATTCTTCATTCATAGTCCTGATGGTACTATTTGTGAAGTGTTTTCCTTGGTCGCTCATCAAAATTCTCAGGCACCCAAATCTAGCGATTACTTGTTCATGAAATAGAAAATGTGTTGTTGTTTTTGCGTTGCAATCCTTCACTGGTGCGGCTTCCACCTATCTTGTTAAGTATTCTATCGCGGTGATAATGTATCAAGCCTATGTTATTTTTGTTGGTGGGTTGATTGGTCCCACAAAGTCTATTTCCCACTTGTCAAATGATTATAGCGTTACTTGTGGTCGTAATGGCATCTCGTCCCTTCTGTTGGGTTTGCTTACCCTTTGATAAACATCGCATGTTTGATAGTATTCCTTTGAATCTCTGTGAATCGTTGGCCTACAAAGTCCTGGATGCAATACCTTCTGTGTGGTAGCCTTATCTACATAATTCCCTCTTATTATTCCCTCGTGGGCTTCCGCTAAAACTCTTGGTCTTTCGTGCTCTAACACATATCTTCGCAAGATGTTATCTACGCCCATTTTGTATAGGTGTCCTGCAATTAGTTGATAGTCAGCAGTGCGGACTAATAGGTTTTTCTCTTGTGCAGTGCTATATTCTTGTGGTGCAGTACCTGTACTCAAGTACTGAATGATATATGTGAAGTATTCATCAGCAATCTGTATCGAGAATAATTGTGCATCCAGAAAGTTATCTTCTAAGTTTGTAGGTTCTTCTCCATTTGTGACCCTTGATAGGTGATCAGGTCCTGCATTCAATTTTCCTGGTTTGACTTTGACTCCAAAGTCAAATTCTTGGAATAGTAGTAACCATCGATAGATTCTCCCCCCCAACACTATCTTGTTGACTAGGTATTTCAGGGATGAGTGATCTGTGAACATCTTAAAGTGTTTTCCCAATAAGCAATGTTGGAACTTCTGAAGTGTATATACCAGAGCTAGGCCTTCTCTTTCAGTCGTGTTATAGTTATGTTTGAATTCTGATAACTTTATGCTCATGAATGTTATCGGGAGATCCAAGTCTCCCGCTTCTAGATGCGCTAAGATAGCTCCAAGTGCTATTGTTGATGTGTCTACATGGACGTGGAATTTCTTCTCCCAATCTGGAAATACTAGTATCGACGCGGTGACCATCTTTTCTTTCAGGGTATCCAGACTGTGTTGACACTCGTCGTTCCACTGAAACTTGGTATCCTTTCTTAACAGCTTTTCCATCGGTGCAATGATTTGCGCATATCCTTTGATCTATTTCCCATAATAACCTGTGTGTCCCAACGTTGCTCTTTGCTGACGGACTATTTTTGGTGGTGGTAATGTTAACAATGGCTGCGATCTTTGCAGGATCTACTATCAAACCTTGTTTGCATACTATATGACCTAATAGTATCCCAAACGGTTTTCTAAATATACATTTATTTATGTTTAGTGATATATGACACTGTCTACATCTTTCTAACATCAGCCGTAAAACTTCCACATGGTTTTCAATAAACTATAGATTGTCCAATCATCTAGGTATACTTTGAGAAAGTGGTGGATGAATTCCTTAAACGCAGAAATGACTACTCTAGAAAATATTTTTGGTGCATTCTTCAGTCCAAACAGCATGACTGTGTATTGGTAATATCCCCATTCTGTCGCAAATGTGGTCTTGTATCTATCCTCTTGTGCTATCTTAATCTGATGGTAGCCTGAGAATCCATCAGTGAATGAGTAAGCTTCATGTCTTCCCATGTTCTCTAGCACTTCATCTGTGAACGGTGTAGGGAATGGTTTGTGTAGGCATGCATCGTTCAAATTCCGTAAGTCGACGCATATCATGATCCCTCTTTGCTTCTTTTCTTGAACTACCATCGGACTTATCCATTCTGACTCCTCAACTAGTTCGATGATGTCGACTTCAATCATCCTGTCGATCTCAGCTTTGAATTTTTATTTATATATTAGGTTTAGCCTGTAGGGTCGCTGTCTAATAGGTCTCGCTTCAGGTTTGAGTGGTATCTTCATCTCTCCTAATTCTCCTTCTATACCATTCATCTCTGCAAAGGTTGTGGGAAACAAGTTGTTGTATTTGTGCAACAACTTTGTGATGCTTTCTACTGTTTGCTCATCCCAGTAGTCTCCAATGTTGGCCATTTTGGGATGCTCAGATGTCCCAATGTTAACTTTCTTTACTTTGATTTGCAAGGAAATAACTTCTAATTCTATGGGTGGGCCTTCCACCTCTCTTTCGCCTTCGGCTTCTTCAATCTGAATGTCGCGTGGATCATCTTCGTCCGGTGCTTCCTCTTGTACATGATAGCATGACAATAGTTCCTTAACTGTCTGTTTATTCCATTATTGCTCTTCTGTGATAACTTCTATATCTGGTTATGTGATAAATATTACTTCTCTTATCTATTTTAGAGCTGCATCTATGTTGGGTTTTTCATGTTTGAATGAAAATGTGACGGTAAAATTATGTTGCAATGTCATCCATGTCGCAGTTCCTTTGCACAAATCTCGATATGTATACCAGTTCGCTGGTATGCCCTCTAGAGTGTGTATGAAGTGATGAGGCCATTCCTCTGGGGGTGTGTTACCCATGATTTTGGTCGTCATGATGATTTATTGATGATGGTGTACTCAAGCTCTTCATAAGAACTTTCTCCTGAGAAAAGTTACTTTCATCTCTTCCCAGAAAACTCACTTTTGAAGGAGTTCCGCAGGCTGCTAATACATTTGCCTGCGAGAATGACCCATTCTCGCAGGCTGCCTTAAGCCAAGGTGCGAGAAGTTCGCACTGTGTTGAACTGCTAGGGTGTGAACTCTTCCTAAAGAAAGGAAAAAGGTGAATTCTCGATGCTTCTAGAAGGATGAGATGGCATTCGAATGGTTATCCTAGTACTGGATTCCCTGATATTTTGGGATCATTCTTATCCAAGTAACTAATTCATTCTCTCCTATATATTGAGGGAATTCTCATG
>ML850200.1:19855-32172 GCA_009831015.1 Picea engelmannii
GGAAAAGGTTAAGCAAGATTCATTGGAGAATTGGTGAAAGAATTGTGTGAAGGACTCAGCATTGAACAGCAGCTTGAAGACTCTAGCAAGTCTATCAAGAGGATTTGATCTTCTTCATGCAAGGATTGAGCAAGTGTGTGTGTTGGAGCCAAGAGCCAACGAAAGAAAGTTTGCGACATCAAGGCTCAGGTTGTAATATTTACTTTCCATTAATATGATACAGTAGCATGTCCCTTTCCCATAAAGCTATTTCCACTTTATTGTATAATTCCTTGATCATATACATAGATTGACTGTTGAATAGATTGTGCTATCTTTGTTGGCAAATGTTTAACAGGTAGCTCATGCTTGTCATTGATGGCAAGTACAGCAATGAAGATGGCACGAGGACAGGAAGAATGTAACAAACAGGCACCAGAAGTATTTTGGGAAGAAGCTGCAGAGAAACCTCGATAATATCAGAAGAGATAGTGCAGAGGATGTTTTGGTATGTTTTACAGGCAGCGTATGCTTGTCATTGATGGCAAGTACAGTAGTGATGATGGCAAGTACAACAGTGAAGATGGCAGGATCAGAATGTGCATCGATGGACAAACAGGAACAACGTAGGCTCAGGAGGAATTAGCACAGAGTCAAAATTCTTCCAAGTAAGAAGGATGGGTAAGCTTGGAGGAGAGGCGTCGGTGATCGTTCGATCCCATCCCGAATTCCTGATGACCGTCATATCTCAATGTAGACAAGAGGAGCGTGCAGATATGGAGGACAGATCTCGGGCACTAGATCCGAGTGCAAGGTCCGACTACCGTTGGATCGAGGAGAACCTGCACGCTCTTTAAAAGTGCAAGGAGTAGAGGGCTCACAAATCCTGAAAGCAGGAGGACCGTCCATCTCAGGGGGTTATGTGGACCGTTGATCCGACTCTCTATCGGAGTTTCGAGGATCGAGATTTGGACATATCAAAGACTATTGACATCAAAAATCTCGATATCGCGATGTAATCTGAGCCATCAGATTAAGTTTGAATCTAGACCGTTAATTCCAGTCCTTGTCGGAGTTTCAGGGATCGAGAGTTGGACATGTCAAAGATTATTGACATCAAAAACCCCGAAATCACGATTTGTGAAATCCCGACTGAATCTGAACCATCAGATCAAGATGTGATCTAGACCGTCGACTCGACTCACGTCAGCAGACCACGTCAGCTAGGAACACATGGCACAACCAGGTAATGACAAGTGTCAGGCTGATTCAACACTTCAGGCACATGTAAGTCACGAATCAGAGTGACACGTGGCAGTAATCAACACATGTCAATCCACGTGTGACATCAACAGGATTACTCCACTTTGGAGTTTCGAAAATCGGGAGATAGAGATGACAAGAACTCCTACCACAAGAGTCACGAAATCGTGAAAGCACCTTATGCATAAGGTTGTGGTCATAGCCCTTGGTCACATCAGCGAGAGATGGATAGATGTCAGAGGACAA
This sequence comes from Picea engelmannii, assembly GCA_009831015.1. NCBI lineage: Eukaryota > Viridiplantae > Streptophyta > Pinopsida > Pinales > Pinaceae > Picea > Picea engelmannii. Next base: position 21,344 of record ML850200.1, read on the forward strand.
GGAGGAGCTAAAGGGAACAAGCCTTGGCGCATGGTTAGGTGGGGAGGAGAACGATACAAAAGGTGACACGACATGAATGGGGCCTTTCCACGATACCCCACCATTCCGGACCCCCCCCCTCACGTATTAAAGGCAGAAAGGAAAGGGGGGTCCGGAATCACTTGAGCATCGTTGATCTAGGTGCTTTAATCCTGACCGCTCGAGATATGCGCGCCCAATTCTGGACCCCCCCTCTCTGCTTAAAGATAGAATGGCAAGGGGGCTCTGGAATCGAATCCCGACCGTAGATCTGGGAGCATAGATTCTGGACGTCCATATTTTCTCGCTGCATATCCAACGGTGCAGATGAATGTGAACAAGATCGGAGGGCGACTGTAGCATGACATAGTAGAACTACCAGAAACCAGTGATGACGTCTGCTAGAGAATTCAAAGAGACCTCTGTGTGATCGCCAGAGGAGATGAAGAGTCTCCAAGCTTCATCCAGTAAAGGAAGACTATTCTTAGAAGGGATTGATAGATGGATGGGCATTGAGGCCTGTAACTGAAACAGAGAAGGTGAGTTTGACTGTCACAGAGAAGACGAAGAGTCTCAAACTGCCAGAGAGGCTGAGGAATCTCAATATAACATACAGTGATGCTGGACACGCGGGGCAAACCACCAGAGAAGATGAAGAGTCACAATGATGATCAGACAAAGCACTCGAGAGGTGGATAATAATGGCGCAGAGTTAGCATGCAGAGGCATTGTGAACATTGCATGCACAAGGTGCACAGAATCTATAAATACACTGTACAGAGAAGAGATGGGGTTGTTGTTGTTGTTGGAGTTTGCAGTGGTTGTTGTTGGTGAAGGTGATTCATGTATGAAGAAGGAGGAGAATGCAGCAGCTGAATTGAATAGAAGAGGATCTGTGCAGTGAATGGGTATGGCGCACAAAGCATAAAAGGCAGAAGAACAGACAACGCAAGTGATGTGTGCAGGAAGGCAATGAGACAGACAGAGTAAAGAAATGCAGCAGAACAGTGATGAGTCTGGTAATCCATTGTTGAACATTATATCACTGTAATAAGTTTCAGTAGCAAAGATTTATATTTCAGGGTGGTTGGGAGGTGCTCGGGAGGACTGTTGTCCTCAGAGGTTCAAGTGGGTGCTTGAACACAGGGAGTTGTATCTTCCATCTGGTTGTAGCCAGAGAAACTAGGGTGGCAGGGTGGTGCAAGGGAGAACTATTGTTCTCTGTTATACAGGTCGGTTGCCTGTATGATTGGAAGTTGGTGCTTCCATCCAGTTGGTGCTAGAAACACTCAGGGAGTTGGTGCTTCCTTCTAGTTGGTGCTAGAGAAACCATGGATTTGGTGCTTCCTTCTAGTTGGTGCTGGAGAAACCAGGGAGTTGGTGCTTCCTTCTAGTTGGTGCTAGAGAAACCAGGGAGTTGCTGCTTCCTTCTAGTGGGTGCTAGAGAAAATAGAGAGTTGGTGCTCTCAGCAAGTTGCAGCTTGCAAAACAGAGGTTGTAGCCTCATTATGAGTTGGTGCTCATATGTATGATAATGTAAGGAATGTAATTATTACTTATNGAGGTTTTTACCCTGTATGGGTTTCCTCAGAAAATATCTGTCTCTGTGTTTCTCATATATGTGACTGATGTTGAATGTGCCATTGTTTATTTCCCTGTATTATTGTGATCATCATTCCTGTATTATTGTGATCATCATTCAGTGTTTCTGCAAAGAGTTTTAAAATAGGAATATTGTTTAAGCTCGGTAACAACTGATTCACCCCCCCCTCTCAGTTGTCCAACAATCCTCACTTTGGTTGGTTTGTGTTGTCTTGGTCTTGGCTGCACGAGAGCACTGGAGTGAAGCGGGAGCAATAAAGACCATAGGAAGTGATAATAAGGTATGTTATTTATTCTTGCCTCCTAATTAATTCAATGGTTAGAATCTAGGGAAAGAGTCATGTTCTGTCTTGCTTTGTTCTAGATCCAGGTGGATCTAGGGAGATCGGTTAGTGTCCGCACCTACGGATTTATCCAATAAAAAAATTGGCGACTCTACTGGGGAGCAATCCCATTGTCTTTGTGGATTTTGGTATTTTTCTGTGGCCATTTTCTCTGGTTTTACTTTTCTCCTTTCCTATCAATCTCTGAGTCTTCAGGATATCCTGATAGACCCTCTGGGTCCAGAGGCCTTTTTAAATTTTGCTTCATTTTCCCAAATTTTGATTATGTTCAGACATTCTCGCACTGTACTACATTGCAGCCTGCGAGAATAGGTAGAGTTCGCACTCTACCTTTAGGTTTCAGTGCGAGGTTCTCGCACCCTGCTCAAGGGTCACCTGCGAGAATCAGTGATTCTCGCACTGTGTAATATTGCCTGCCTGCGAACTCATTTGTTCAAATTTTTGGATTTGAGTTTGGCATTTTTAACTGCCCATATCAGTTTGATTGCCTCATAAGAGTTTTTTGGACCATTGATTGATGTTCTTCTTGTTTTCGTTTGCATGCATGAACAGTCTTAGAATTTCAAGGCTTTTCTTGTCATTTTTGGCTTGACTTTCATTTCTTGACTTTTCTTGGCTAAACCATTCTCTCTGACTTCAGAATCTGATTGTGTTTGATTAGTTAAGAACCAGTGATTGGTTGAAAGTTGAGTGCTTGGTTTTTTCTCATTTGCTTATTGGTTTGAAAGATCATTTTCTTTTGCATTTGAAAATACTAAAATGGTTTTCTCTTTATTTTTGTTTTCGTTGAAAGAGTGGATTGGGTGTTTATCATTGCTTGTTCATTTTGTTTTTGATTTTTTGTACTCTCACTGTCATAGTGTGGGTCCTTTTTTAAAAGTGAACAAAAAAATTTTCTTTCAAAAAATTATTTTTGTTTTAGAAAACATTGAAAATCAAATTATTGAGATTGTTGAAGTATTTGAAAAAAACACAATAGAGAATTGTCATTTGATAAGTGATTGTTTGCATTTTCATTTTAAAGGAAATTTTGTGTTGTAGTTCAAAGTTGATCTGGAAAACTTTCTCTCTCTCCCATACATAGGATTCATTGAACGAAAAGTGATATATTTCATTCTCATCCTTGCATTGTTGGGTCAGAGTCATACAACATAAGTTTTCACTTTCGTTTCCTTTGAGTAAACAACAGCTCTTAATAACACTGCGTAATCATAAAATTTATCTAGTAACTCTTTTCTAGGGATGTATTACACCAACATTTAGCTAGGCTAGTGCTTTAGAGTAGGAAGGGAGATACACTCTCCAAAAGCACAAAACACACAATAGCATCTTGTGTTAGGGAGTGTTACATTCCATTTGCAACATCTTGTCCTGGGAAGCCCTTCTCATGCAAGGGTCAAACACTAGGTCGCATTGATATTGGTAGAGTTACTCACCCTGCTTTGTTGATATCAGTGTAGAGATTGCACGTATTACGGGGATCACTCGGAGGTATACCCACAATGATGAGTGGAAGCCTTTTGAGTTGATTTCGGGCTAGATACCCTGCCCTTGCGTGTGGATCGGACTGTCAACTATCCCCCCAGGATCTATTGTTGTTCATGGTGACCTTAGTGGCCTTTCTCTCTAGGTTCTTACCCGAGGTGACTGTGGAGGGGAAAGTCTTCACGGTACCTGGAATTGACATTGACCAAACTCACTCGGGCTCCTTGGAGGGTATACCCACGATTATGTGTGGGAGCTTGCACCAGGGTGTAAGTCCGTTAAGCAGGTCATCAGTGTAAATTTTCCACCCTAGCCCCGCCCCTTCTCATCTCGTTGTTGCGACGTTGGATTTCATCACCAACTAGTGGCTTCGAAATTAGAAGGTCTTGTTTGCTTGTTTTGCTTCCTAGATTTTGTTTACTAGCACGTGTTGTTTGTTTCTCGAAGTTGACCATAGGATTTTTTTTTTGAAGTTTGTCACTCATTTACAATAGCTCCTCCACGTCATTCACGTAGAATGCAGGGTTTATCTCCATAGCATCTGGACGGTTCTCAACCCTTGCCCACAAGCACACCTGGAGGCTCTCCTTGGCAGAGTGAAGTCCCAGTCGTCACCACACCATAAGTGGAACGCACTGACTCTCTAGAACATTTTTTCATTACAAATACTTGAGAGGACTTTCAACTTAACCCCAATTCTGAGAGACGTTTTATGCGAGCAGACTCTTCCGGAGACTTAATTGTTGTGTATTCTGGATCTCCGACTGGACCCTTTCCCGATATAGAAGGCGAAGATCCTTTTTGGTCTACAGGTGTTTTCCGATGCGACATTTTTGGTCTAGGTTCACCTGTGATTTCTGAAATTAATCCTCCTGTGATTTCCGATATCTCTAATCTCGAGACAGTATCGTTGACTACCTCTTATCACTTTACTGCCCCTGCTGAAATGGCCCATATTGCAGCTACTACGAGTGTTCCAACTGGATTTCCTGCGGTTAGTCTCGCTCCCATCAACACACCGCGGACGCCCAATGTCAATCCGACACTACCACCTGGATACCGTGCATTGAATTCTACTATTCCTACTCCCGCGCAAACTCCATCCGGCTCTCCTAGTGGTCCTTCTTCTTCAGGGCACTTTCTTCCCGGTTTTGTTCCAACACTCCCTCAATTTCCTTTTGGAGGACCTTCTTCGTCTTCTACTGGCAATCCTAATTCTAGTGGTGCTATTCTGTCATTCACTCCAGCTTATCATCTTACGGTTGGTGGACAATCTCATCAAGGTAGTATAACTCAACCCCCTCTCAGTTGGAAAATGCCAATTGGAACATTGCCCTCAATTGGTACACCACCTTCAATGGGAGGGGAACCCCGCCTTATGGGTAGAACATACCACCGTCCTTGGCTCAGTATTGGAATCAGTTAATCCAAAATCCTCCTCAATCGACTGGGGGGCAGCAGTTTCCAGCTACATCCATCACACCCCCTAGCATGGGCCAACCATATCCCGGTTCGTTCAATCCCATTTGGGGGTCGAATGCTCAAACTCAAGCCCCTGTTCCAGGGTATAATCCGATGAGCTACTATCATGTCCAACCACCACCGAATATGCCTGGTTCTTCACATTATATGCAGATTGCGTATGGTCCTACTGGTTTTCCGACAGGGCTTCCTCCCCAAAGCCACCAGTACCCGCAAGTGAATCGACAATTACCCTTTCTGGCCACTTTGGATTTGCCATATTTGTCACAGATTCTCAATGATCCTATTCGTCACTCTCCCCAATGGCCTGTTATACCAGCCAAGCTTCCATCGGACATTCCTAAATTCGACGGCAAAGTGGGAGAGGACCCAAACAATCATGTTATGAATTTTCACCTATGGTGTTCATCCAACTCATTGATGGATGATTCTATTCGTTTACATCTTTTTCAACGATCCCTTACCGGTTCTACTGCGAAGTGGTATATTGAATTGCCACAAGGTTTCTTCTCTGATTTTAACACCCTATCCATGGCTTTCCTTACGCATTACCAGTTACCGATCCATTATGACACAGGAACTGAGATTTTGACTTCCTTCAAACAGACTAAAGGCACTCATATATCTGATCATATCCATGAGTGGCAAAGGAGACGACGTCTCATCAAACTTGAGCTCCTCGATCAGTTACTGGTAGAATGGTTTACAAAATCCTTTGTGAACAAAATCGGTAAGGACATTGCCATGGGTGGTGTTGTCACGGAAGAGCAGGCTATAAGTCGTGCTCAGTATCTTGATCTCGTTTATTGGCAAACGGGAACACTTTACGATTTGCTACCTGAATTACCTAGTCCTAATTCTTCCATCACTTCAACTACTCCAGTTGCCTCGCATGCAGCTGATGGTGTGATTGGTACCGCCCAAGCCCAATCACATTTGGTTTCAAGCACAACCCCTAAATATGCTTCTTCTAATGTTCAAAATGCTTCGTCTCCTGCCACTCCCACCGGAAAAAATTCTAAGGTAAACGCAGTTCAATCTACCCCAGTCGGTAAAAACAAATCTAAGAAAGGGAGAGGCAAGAATAAGGAGGGAAAAAATAATCCTCAAGAAGAGCAACCTAAAACTACCCCTATTGAAGATCGGGATAAGCGCAAACCCCGATACCCTTGCCTTATCTGTGGTGACAATCACTATACAAAGGATTGTCCATAACGTGCCGAGGTCACTAAGTTCCTTCAAGTAGCTCTGAAACCCCCTGCACCAGTTATCTTGTCCCAACCCTTCCCATCTCAACAACAGGCTTAGTTGGTCATTCACGATCAACCATCCTCTTCTACTACATCATATGTTTTAATGTGTACTGGTGATTCTAAGCATAATAACGTTGCACTCACGACTCAAGGCCAAGATTATTCTCCATCTAAAGAGAAGGTTGACAATTTACCCCCTTCCTTGGTACAACCCTCTCCAGCGTCTCCACCTCCCAATGGTCCTCTTCATCTCGAACGATCGAGATTCGACATAGTTCTGCGACCCCCCCCTAAGGGAGTCGTTCAGAAATTGGCTTTCAATCCTCATGCTCGTGCGGCCCAGAACTACAGCATTGTTGAAGATCTGGCCCAAGCACCTTCTGCGATGTCAGCCCTTGAAGTCCTTCAAACTTGTCCCGCACAATGGAAGGCATTGTTGAAAGCTATTGGTGGAATTGACCCAACGGATACGAATTTAATAGTCTTTGACTTGGACGATCACATTCCAAGGTTACCCCCTCAACTCGCATTCCAGATACAGGTTGTTGTCTCTGACAAGAACATTTGTCGCACTGTTATTGACGAGGGTGCCTCGACGTGTGTTATGTCTTTTGCTTGCTGGAAAGCCATTGGCTCTCCTTCTTTGAATGAATCACAAAACACTCTTAAAGCCTTCAATGGATCTGGTTTTAAGCCCTATGGTGGTCTTCCTTCATTGCCTATCATGTTAGAAGGTAAGACAGTCCAAGTCGAAGTGGAAGTCTTTGACGCTCCCCTTGATTATAATCTTCTACTTGGCCGTAGCTGGATCGATTCCATGCACGTCGTTGTGTCGACTCTTTTCCATGTAGTACGTTTCCCTCATCAAGGAAAGGTTGTTACTGTAGACCAACTTGCCTTCTTCCATTCTGATACCCGTATCGGCAACGTACCATTTATTGCTAAAACCCCACCGGGTTATGAGAACGTCGGTGTAGGCCTTCTAAAGGACTCCTCATTAATGGGTACTTTCCCCATTCCACCGCCCGATGTTCCATGCTCGACTGTTGCTTCTATCAACATGATCTCCACTTTGTCTCACGAGCTTCCTGCGTCTTACAACCCTTGGATTGTCCCTGACCTTGGAGATCATCTTCGTTTCGGCGACGCCATGCCGTTAAGTCCGGTTGAATCCACCTATCAGGCCATTCAATCGGCAGCACATTCTACACCCTCTCTTGATGAGTTATCTCCCGATCCTTTTCGTGTTATTTTTCCCATTGATGAGATGATCATGTTCATCATGGAGGACACCCCTTGGGACGATGGGCATCATCGTTCCATCCTCTTTCTGGAGCAACACACTCTTGAGAACTATCAATGGATTTCGACCCTGTCGACCGTTGTAGTCATATTGACCGTTCCCGAGTCTGCACATGATGTGTTTTCCGAAGGGAACCTAAGTAATATCTCTCCCATGATTCCCATTGACATATATATTAAACCTGGAATCGTCGAAAATGGCCATATTGGAGCTTTGTGTTCCCCTGACGAAATAGTCACCTATACGTCCCTGTTCAAAGAGTTTCGTGACATGTTCACTTGGAGATACGAAGAGATGCCAGGTATCGACCCTGCAATTGTTGTACATGAGATAAAGACATACCTCGGAGCTAAACCTGTTTGGCAACGCCTTCGTCCAGTTCACCCACGTAAAGCGGTTTCTATAAAGATCGAAGTCGAGAAACTTCTAAAAGTCGGCTTTATTTATCCAGTGGCTCTTACAGACTGGGTTTCCAATCCTATCCCGATTGACAAAAAAGGAGGCACCATTCGTGTATGCGTTGATTATAGGGATATCAACAAAGCTTGTCCTAAAGACAACTTTCCTACCCCTTTCGTCGATCAGATTGTCGATGACTGCGCCGGAAGTGAAATCTTCTCTCTCATGGATGGTTTCTCTGGCTATAATCAAATTAACATTGCTCCTGAGGATCAACATAAGACTGCTTTTATTTGTCCTTGGGGTATTTTTGCCTATCGGAAACTCCCTTACGGTATTAAGAATGCGGGCGCAACTTTTCAACGCGCTATGTCTTATGCTTTTCATGATATCAAGCATATCGTTCAACCCTATTTGGACGATTTACCCGCTCATTCTATGCGTAGAGTTGATCATCCAACCCACCTCCGGGCTATTTTCGTTCGCTGTCGGTTCTACCGGATACGTTTAAATCCTCATAAGTGCGTTTTTTGTATGGAATCTGACCGTCTTCTAGGTTTTATCATTTCGCGTCAAGGGATCTGGGTGGATCCTTTGAAGGTTGAAGCGATCCTTAATCTCCCTCCTCCTTCTACACTGTGCCAGTTGCAAAGTTTGCAGGGGAAAGAAAACTTTCTTCATCGTTTTATCCCTAATTACGCCAAGATCACTCGTGGTTTTATGCGGCTACTAAAGAAAGATTCAGAGTTCATCTCGGATACCATTGCCAACAATGCTTTTGAATCTTTGAAATTGTCCCTAATGCGAGCTTCGCTTCTCTTTCCTCCCGATTACAGTCACGATTATTTCCTTTATCTTGCTGCCTCAGAGTACACTATTGGCATGGTTCTCGTCCAAGAGGATGATGCACATGACGAACATGTTATTTACTACTTGAGTCGAAGTCTCACACTAACTGAAATCAAGTATCAACATGTCGAAAAACTGCCCTTGGCTGCCATTCAAGCCGTCCAACGGTTCCAACACTATATCCTCTCACGCAAGACTACGGTGATTTCTCATTGCAACCCTATGCAACATATTTTGACACGTTAATTGCTAGGGGGAAAATTCTCCAAATGGATTGTGATACTACAGGAGTTTGACTTGGAATTCGACCGTGCCAAGTCCAAGAAATCCTTAGTTTTGTTGAGTTAATATGCGATTTTCCTCACTCTGCAACGGAAAATGTAGCAGTTGATTCATTACCCGATGAATCTCTTTTCCTTATTAGCACTGATGATTTTTGGAATGGGGATATCATTATCTATCTCCAAACCCATACTTTCCGGCCTACTCTGTCTAGTACTGAACGATGTCGGATCCGATATCAAGCTCGTCAATACATTATTCTAGGGGATACTCTTTATCGTCGGGGGATTGACTCTGTTTTTCGACGTTGTCTAACATTTGACGAAGTCGAGAAGGCTCTGAATGACTACCATTCTGGAGCATGTAGTGGTCATATGTATGGGTATGCTACTACCCAGAAGATCTTACGCGCAGGCTATTTTTGGCCTTCTTTGTTTACCGACTGCATTACTGTCGTTCAGAAATGCCATGCCTGCCAAACCTACAATCAGAAAATTTGGTCCCATCCTGCTCCTCTTCATCCTGTGGTCTCAGTTGGTCCCTTTGTGAAATGGGGCATCGATTTCATGACATGTGTAACACCCCTCCTGGTTACGACAACAACTCTGAAACAAGTGAAATTTATTTTTATTTTTTTGTTTAAAGTGTGTGCGCGCGTGTAGAATAAACAACCCCCTCGACTCTACGTCACCACTCGCACCAAAAAGATGCAAGTGAGAAGAACACAATCAAGATGACCCGACATATCACAGTGACAACAAGAAACAAACGCCCCTAGACATAAGGCGTGCAACTAGCAGCTGTAAGCAGAAACAGACACCAGGGGTTAGGCACAGTAATGTCACAGAATGAAGGAATCCAACAGTAGAGTCGCAGTAGTGGAACTGTGCCTTTAAACAGCCCGAGACTACTGATACGGCTCAGAGTGTGTCGCAAGAGTGGAATTGTACCTTTAAACAGCCCGAGACTCTTGATACGGCACTGGATTCCTTCCACCAGATTTACACACAGACCTAAATACTAAGCTACAAGAGGTGTCTAGATCCCACCAGACACGAACAGACTACGCAACACAATACCACCAAGTGCTGCAAATCAGGGGCAATCATGACCTCTATGGGAGACGCAAGTGAGGAGGGCTCTAATAACGACCCACTCCTATTGAGACCCGAAGACATCAATAAGGATCAATGCTCCATTAATTATTATTAATCTACAGAGACCTTATCATCAACGCTTCAATTTAACGAATAATAACCTAGCAGTCTTAGACATCATCCCGAACAGTGCAATTAAACAATATCAACATTTCGACTCACCCATCATCATTGACCTTGCAAATTAAAACGACCCTTATTATTGCAACTTGACAAGTAAATTCATGGCAATTAAACAAATATTAAATTGTGAATCAACCATCATCAATTCCCTGGCAATTAAAACAACCTTATCATTGCAAATTAACAAGTAATATCATGGCAATTAAACAAATATTAATTCTTGTGAATCAAACATCATCATTGCCCTGGCAAATTAAACAACCCTATTATTGTAAATTAAACGAGTAGACCAAGGCAATAAAACAATTATTAGTTTTGTGAATCAACAACATCATTGCCCGGCAAATTAAACAATCCTACTATTGCAAATTAAACGAGTATTACCATCACCATTTAGCCAATATTAACATTGCACTTAAACCAATATCAATATTAATTATTTAAGCAAGTATTGTCAATTTCATTCAATTTACATATTAACATGTAAGCACCTGACAAGTATTAAAATAATGCCTAATATTAACATTGCCCA
>ML850201.1:0-14871 GCA_009831015.1 Picea engelmannii
TTGTTGATAAATTTGAATAATTGTAGCTTCATGAAAAGGGAACTGATATATTTGGGTTTTGTAGTATTTGAAGAAGCTTTGAAGATGGACCCAAAAAAGGTTCAAGCAATTAATTGTGAATTGGCCAACCCCAAGAGATGCATTTGAGGTAAGAAGTTTCCATGGACTTGAAAGTTTTTATAGAAAATTCATTAGAGGTTTTTGTTAGATATGTACACCTATTGTAGAAACTATAAAATAAAGAAAACAACCATTTAAATGGACAGAATCAACTGATAGAAGTTTTAGACTATTGAAGAAAACGATTACTGAAAATCCTATATTAGCTTTGTCAATATTTGATAAATCATTTCAATTTGAGATTGATAATAGTGGGACTACAATAGGAGATGTTTTCGGTCAGGAGAAAAGACCAATTACATATTTTAGTGAAAAATTAAATGAAGAAAAACATAAGTATTCCTCTTATGACAAGGAATTTATGAAATTGTTCAAGCACTTAAGAATTGGAGGCATTACCTCATACCCAAGGATTTTCTCTTGTACACTAATAATCATGCATTACAGTTTATAAGTAGTCAACCAAAGTTGAACCAAATACATGCCAAGTGGGTTGAATTTATGCATAATTTTACCTTTGTGATTAAACACACAAGTGGTAAGACTAATAAAGTTGTTGATGCGTTAAGTAGAATTAATTTTTGTTTGCAAGAAATTCAAGTCAAGACTTTAGGTTTTGATGGTCTAAAGGAAATGCATAAGGATGATGTAGATTTCAAGCATGTCTATGAAACTTGTGAAAACCCAGTTGTCAGTAATATAAGCCAGTGGTTGGAATATATGCTACAGGAAGGGTTTTTGCTCAAGAACAAAAAACTATGCATACCAAAGTGTTTGATGAGGGAGAATTTGATTAAGGAAAAACACGGAGGAGAAATGTCATGACATTTTGGTCAAGACAAGACTTCTGCACAAGAAAATGCTTCTATTTTTGTCTAGGTATGCAAAATAAGGTGACAAAATTCGTGGAAAAGTGTGGAATTCATCAACATTCTAAGGGGAGGAGTCAGAACACAAGACTGTATCATCCACTACCTATTCCAAAAAAACCATGGGTTTCAATCAACATGGATTTTGTACTGGGATTACCAAGGCAACAAAGGGGGAATGATTATATCAATGTTGTGGTAGATGGATTTTAAAAAATGGGTCATTTTATTGCCTGTAGGAAGACTAGTGATGCAACTAATAGTGAGGTTGCATGGTCTACCCATAAACATTGTTTCATGTCATGATACAAAATTTGTAGGTCATTTTTGGAGAACCCTATGGAAGAATCTGGGTACATATCAATTTTATCTCATCCTATCACCCACAGACTGATGTGAAAATAGAGGTAGTGAATAGGAGATTGGGGAATATTTTGAGGAATCTTGTGCATGAAAATAATAAGCAATCGGACCAAATGCTTGCTCGGGATGAATTTGCATATAATGACTCACCAAATAGGAGAAAAGGAATGAGTCCATCCCATATTGTGTATGGAATTAATCCAAGAGGAATGTGTGAACTAAGGAATTTGAGAAAATAATAATTTAGGAGTGTTGATGGTGAGTATTTTTCTATAAGCATGCAAGAGCTGCAGGAAAGTGTCAAGCAAAGGTTACAGGGAAGTAGTGCTAAATATAAATAGAGGGAAGGCATGAAAATGAGACAAGTGTATTTTCAGGTTGGTGATTTGGTCATGTCATATTTTATAAAGGGGAGATTTTCAATGGGGACTTAAAAAAAATTGAAGCTAAAAAAGATTGGACCTTGTAGAATATTGAGAAAATTTTCCGCTAATGCATATAAGCTTGAACTTCCAACTGGTATTGGAATTTCTCCAATCTTTAATGTGGCAGATTTGTATCCCTTTAAGGGAACAAAAGGTGTTTCTACAGAAGAACTTGTAAGTGATGAAGATCAGACCGTTGAATGGAAAGAAAAATTTCCCAAGATAGTTCAGAAAGATATTGAAGCAGTATTGGACAAAAAAGTGGAAAGAAGGATGAGAGGTAAAGAGTACTTTCAGTATTTGATTAAATGGAAAAATTAGCTAGAGGAGGATTCTACTTGGATGACAACATCAAAAATATCCAATCATGGCATAAATGTTGAATATCTCTTGAACGTTTCTTTTCTTCCCCGAGAGTCTCATGCAGGAGCATCTGCCAAGTGAATTTTTGAGATTGACCTTAAGGGTCACAAAACAATTTACCAAGGGAGTTGGTTCCCTAATTTTATTTTATTGTAATAGATAGATATTTCTAGAAGACATCTTAACAAATATCCTTTTTTTGATAGTTAGATTATTATTGATTTTATTTTTGATATTTAGGAACAAAATTTCTAGATTTAGGGTCCGTTGAGATAACTTAGAATTTTTTGGTTTGAAAGATAACCGAGAGCTCTGAGTTTATATTGAGTATTGTTGTAATAGGAAAAGGTTAGAAATTTTGTAAAGTGATAAAATCATGTGCTTGTAGAAGCCCGAGAGGCTGAGAAGGAACAAAGAATGAATGTTTAATTCCATTCCTTCAGTTATTGAATAAATATTTTGATTGTGAAATTATGTCCTCCATATATGTGCTTGTCAAATTTGGTGTGCATAAGTTTTGATTAGAGGTGCAGGAGATCGTGATCGCAGAGACCAGATGCATAATCAAATTCAAACTCAACTTATTTTTCATGTTTTAGAGTTTCATAATCTGATGGTTGTGGTTAAATTGAGGAGTGAAACTCTACTAGATCAATGGTTCTCATTGATCGTTTATCGGACCCGAAGTCGAGAAATTGTGAATTTTTTAGAGTGTAAATTTAGAGGCCCTATCAAAATTCCACTATGATGTATCAAGCGAGAGAAATATACATTCATCCATCTGACCGTATTTTCGAAATCTTCCAACCTGAACCTGACCATAGCATCCTAACGAAAAATCTAATTCATCCATTTGAAAGATCTGAGAATTAATCTAGGCCACTCATTGGAGTTGTTGTTTTGGAGCCCATCCCAACCATTCAAGGTAAAGGTATCGAAGGAAAGCATTGAGGAAAATTCCTTAATAGCTTCATTTTACATACAAAGAATCAGAGGCATTCATCGATTTGCCTATCAAAGGATATCAAAGCCTTCTATTGGACCCAGCATTTCGAGGTCTCATTCCAGACTCAACCCCGAAGGTCGACTTCCAAGAACCAATCCACATTGTCCATAGAAACAGTTGTTTGGAGTCTTATTATGAACTCCACTCTGACGATATAATTGAAAAAAGACATATTGATCATCCATTCTATAATGATCAATGGTGATATTTAAAAGGAGAAGAGTTCCGAGAAAATATCATTGTCATCTATTAAAAAGCAAATGAACGAAGAATGGAAGTTTCTCTCTAGCAATCTGGTCAAGGTTTAGTTGTGTGAAATATTGCAAGGGAATGAGCCCATGATTCTAGTGTTGGTCACGTGGAAGGAAAAGGGGCTTAACACACAAAATATGCGAACATGGTTTCTATCTGAAAGAGAGGATACAAATATTTGATCTGAGGAAGCGAAGGAAATTCACTAGCAGAGAAATGGATTAAATCTCTATACTGTGGGTATTGTAGCCAACAGATATCAATCACTTTCAAGCAAGAGTACCAAGATTTCACCAAAAATATGATGCAAGGATCATGAAAACTCTAATTTATGGTTTTTAACTTGATGATTATTCTTCACACGATTTCTTACCTTCCTACATCATTGTATTTTCATTTTCAACCTTCAAAATGACAATTGGGAGGAAACAATTATTTTCAAGATTACATTATACAAACATTAGTCTTAGGTTCTTCAAAATAAATGCACACCATCCCTTATAGACTACACCAATTCCAAAATCAAGTGTGAATGGTTGAATTAATTTGGGTTGTTGCAAATACCCAAGTGCTAGATTATCCAACTATTTGTCCATTTGTAGAGATGGCATCCTACTATACATGGGTAGATATTCCATCCTACACGCTTGTAGGATGACATATTTTCCCACAGTCAAACTCCAAGCCATGGTGAGAATTTGAGTGCCTAAGAAGAATGGAGTAATTTTTTAGCCTTGAGCTTCTCTAATTCAAAATAAAATCTTTTTTATTTCAACCAAGGAAAACCTACTAGTTGTCATATAGTGACACTAATAACTATTACAACTTCATCCACGAGACTAGAAAATATTTCAATACTTTCCCTACTATTAGAGAACATCAACCAACAATATATTGATTAATCGATTTTGTATTGTTTGTCTTATCTAAAATATGTTTTCCAACATTATCAAATTAGGTATAATGTAGTGTTGTGATGCGCTCAAAGAGATAATCATTATGGATTTTGTAGTGTTATCATAACCACATTATAAAAATTCTTGTTTCCCAATTTATGCTAAAAAACAAGATCCTATGTGACATAATAATATGGATTATTATTGATTAAAGTGCAAACTTGGTCATAATACTTGAGTTTTTTACTATTTGTTTTTCAAGATCGACAGTTTCCATTCAACTCGTGTTGATCTCCAAATTTTTATTTATTTATTTTTTAATCTGTTCCTAAGTTATTTTTGTTCCTCCTCACAATTTGCATGTAGGTTGCAATACATTATATGGGAAATATCATGGGTTTAATAATGTTAATATTGCTTGGGAACCATTTCTTATAGTTCTTTATGGATTTTTCATTGTCTATATAGGGTTAATGGAGCATGTTATCCTCTCTAACAATTATCACATTGATACATCCAAGTAGGGTGTAAATTCACTACAAGGAGAACACCTTCTAGTAGAGGTTTTTAGTGTTACAAAATTTGGAAAAAATTCAAAAACAACTCCACTACAACTTCCTATATTAACTTCATAGGTTTTAGCGGATGTTCCATACAAATAAAAAAAAATTGGGCAGCCAGAGGTTGTAACGAAGGTTTTTTTTTTTGTGTTGTTCTTGTCAAAACACATCGGTGCGGTATTGAAAAACACACATCGATGAATTAATATAATACAAACACATATGTGCATTCATATAATACAAACGCCCCAGCTTGTTAATATAATAAAAAATGTCATGGTGCATTTATAGCTATTACACACCAATTCCACCTTTTTCGTCGTATGCAAAATACCATTTCTCCTATAATTTCTACACATCCCTTCCTCCTTGTTTGTGTATAAAGCACCGATGCATTTTAGGTTTTGTGTACCTGGATGTGTTTAAGTTATACTGAACACCTCTGCAATCATCATATTATGAGACCTAGTGTGTTTAATATCGCATGCACTCCAATGCTTGTGTAATTAGTATGTATTGATGTTATTTTTACAATGTGCACCGAAGGATAGTGAAATTTTGAATATTCGAGGTGAGTTGTTGGCGCCATTATTTTTATTAAGCATCAATGTGTATATTATAGTAAAGGAACTAATTCCTAAATAATATTTAGAACCTCGGTGCGTATAATAAACTTAACACACCAGTACATAAATTATTTTAATGCCCTGGTGTATATTTTAAACATGAGCACTATACAATTTTGAAACTATAAATATTATTGTACGCTATATCATTTACAAAAAGGTGTGTTTTATCAATAGTTCATACTAGTGTGTATGCCTCCTCAAAATGCATCGATTTCTATATTATGGCACGCACCATATAGTGAGTTCAAAAGAATACAATGCATTGATATGTATATATTTTAATTCATTGTTTTTTACAAATTTTTAATTAATCATTTAAAAATAAAATATTTTTTTATAAAAATATCATTTTATATTTTTGTTATTGCATTTTCATATAATGATTACATTAATGAATTATCCAACCAATTACACCTATGTTATTTGTAACAATGTAAATAATTCACATATTAATTATTCAGGAAAGCAACATTTGAAAATGCAATGAAATAAGAAACCCATTTTATTATATATGAATAAGAGACCCATTTTCATACAAAAAGGGACAACGTAAAAGTCCACAATAATCAAATTGCAACCAATTTGTAATTGTTACACTTATTAGTAACATGTCCTTGTGCAATTTGGACAATATGTCGAGTACATTAAGAAAAATCCCTAATTTTCATAAACAAATATTCCAAAACATGCAACTTGTAGTAACATTCAATTATATTGATTGTCATTCATCAGTTGAACTATTTTCATCGCTCAAGTTGTGTGCATGCATCATTTATTCTTCATTTGTAGGTGGTATTGTACTTTGGTTTTTTAACATAATGATTTCTTGATCGACTTGTTTTTTATGTTACATCCCTTCATCTTCCATCTACAAAAATAGAAATAAATTGTAATAAGTATATCTACATTTATATAAATAGTATAATATGCATGATTGCGTAGATAAAAAAACATACCTTGGCCCCGATTTTTTCATAAACAATACACATTATTTTGAAGCCATGCTTCATGAATTCTCTGAAAATATCCTTTGTTGATTGCATTACATAGTTTGTTTCCGACATGTTTAATACGACATGGCAAAGCACAATCAATATAATCAATATAAAGTTTTCATGTTTTTTCATTAATTATAAAACAAAAAGTTAAACAACATAGCTACTTACAAATTGTTCAATCAAAATTTTGTTCTTCAACATATACGCGCAACCTATACTTAACCCTATTTTTATCAATTCATGGGTTGGGTCCTCTTTGTATGTTAGCACCTACCAGAAAACATACATGGATAAGTGTAAATTAATTATTTAAATATAAATATCATAAAAAACATGAAATCTTAAGAAAGGCCAAAAACCTAAATACTCACAAAGTTTGCAATCAACCCTTTTATTCCTCGTCGTCATGTCATATATGTTGAATGATTTTTTTTTCTTTTGTGCAACAAAACTATTGAAAATTAACATTTCACGCAATAATTAAATTCGATGTACATAAAAGAATAAATAAATGATTACATACCTCTCATGCACATTGTAGTTGAGATGGCTCCTCTTACAATGCAATTATGTTCATTTCTTTTACCATCTTCTTCTACAATTTTGTGGACATCCCTACCGACATGTCTTGGTTTTCCCGTTGTTTGTTCCTAGGAATCATCAGATATAAAAATTACTTAATTTTTTTTAAAAATAAGATCTGGGTGTATATAGTAAATTAATACAAACAGGGGTGTCAACCATATTTATACACATTGGTGCATAAAACATACATATATGCACCGGTACAGTATAACAATGTCATTGCGAAATTCAAAATGTTATACAAATTGTTGTATTGAGTTAGTGTTTTATGAATTAAGAAAAGATAAACTTCCTAAGTATTTTTTATTAGACATCGTTGGCCCGTGAACAAATTTAAGACATGGAAAATTCATGAAAATTTAAAACAATGTGCCCCGATGCTTATCTAGGTAAAATGCACATCGTCGACCATGAAAACATTTTTTTAATATTATTTCTAATTTAAATTAAGTGGTGTTGTTTACATACAAATATGCATCGGTGCTCTTACTATGTACAGAGCACACCGGTCACCGCAAAGGCATTTTTAAAAAAATAATCGATAGTGGCAGGACAGTTTGGGATCCAATGCAATGAGTGGTTTCATTGCAATAGATAGGAAACACACGTATACAAATAAACAAACCCTATAAAAAAATTATTTTTGTGAAATATAGAAAGAAAGAAAAATAATGAGGAAATTAGGGCTTATGATACTGAAGGTAACTATGAAACCCTTTTTTGGGTTTGGGAATGCAATGAAAATTGTTTGAATCAAATAGGAGAATGATTAATATAATTAATAGAATGAAATCATAAACCTGAAATTTCTCCTCTGTCGATTTCTATGTGATCTACAATAATCCCCCTTGAATTTGGCTCTTCAAAAAAATCCACTCATTCCGAAGTCGTTGCTAATAAATCTTTGTTGCACAAATCGTCTTTCTAATTTTGACAAAAAAATAAAAGAATGAATAGGGTTTTCTTTTATAAATACAAAAACTCAAATTCTTGCTCATTTATTCATTGTATATTTCAACGCATTGGCAATAAACACACACACTTTTCTTTTTTCTAAAATTTACATTTTCGGTGTGCTATACCATGAGTATCGAACCAATTTGGTGTGTACATATAATGCATCGATTTATTTTTGTAATAAATTTCAAAGTATTGATAGTAAGTGCACGTTATTTTTCTAACTTGCTTCAGTCGGTGCGCTATACAGTTTGAAACACACGAGTGTGATGTGTAAGTAATAGAATACCATAAGACAGTTAAATTTTCATAATGCAAATCCAAACATCTGCATTTAAATTTTTCATAGGTTTTGTTGTGCGGAGGCAATAATGAAGGTCAATCTCGGTGTGTCACTCAATTAAACGAACTGGTGAATTTGGTTTATCCATATGCAACAATGCGTATTTATATGATGAAGTGCACCATCAAGTTATAAAAGTTATTCAAAGTTATTTTTGAAGTTAGATTGTTCTATGCTACCCAAGATGATAGTTTTGGCTCAAATGCGGGAAAAAAATGAATTATAATATCAAATGGCTAGTTCTTCAGATTCCAACTCATTATGTGTCTTTGGAAGTCCTTCAAGTTCTCTCATGTCGATTATAGAATGTCTAGATTTTATTGATAATTCATTTATCTCACTGAATTTATGTTATGTATGTAGGTGTAGTTGAATAATTGTTCATTCAATTTTGTAGGATCAAGATTCAAGATCGAGGTCGAATACTCAAGATAATTTCATAGTCCCAATATTTTATAAGCTCTTATCAAGATAAAGATATCGCAAGCAGATGTTTGATGAAAATGGATAACTTCTTTACCCTACCAATCCTAACATACCATATTCTAGAAACCTACTTGGGTCAATAGTTTTACACCATGAATTGGATCTCTTTTATGTAGACAACCCCGTAGGGCGTAACAAAAAAATGATTGAGTAATTGGATTTTTGTATTTTCAATCGAACTAATGTAAATGTATTGTTTAATTCGACATTTGTTTTATAAAGTGGTTGGTTTCATGTTTTTTATTGGGAAAAAATGTCCATGCTTTTAATAAGTGTTTGGTATAATGTTTGAACCTATTAAAATTATTGTGTTACTAATATTATCGATGTAATGTTCAATATTTTTACAATTAGTATTTGGATGACGAGCGACATGTCCACCATCTATCGTTGCACCCCACTGCAATGTCAAGTTGTGAGCTTGTTGCTAAACAAAAATAGCTCAGAGAGGAATCATACCGAGAATGGTTGAAACAACCAACTATTTAATTCCCACTACGTCCTAAGTCACCAATTCAAAACATCGATAGTAACACTAGTTCTTCACATATTGGGGATGGAGGAAATGATATATAGGTTAGTATGGATGATTTCTTATGGGTTTCCCACGCTATGGAGGTAATATTCTTATATGCATTTCAGGAAAATGAACTAGGGGATGACGTTGATGTTGTATATACCTTATATGAAATCTTGAAATATGCTTCCACCACCCCTCTATTTGGTCAAGTACGGGGCTTTGCATGGTCTACCTAGCTAGGGACAATAATGTTATTGTACAAATTGAAAGAAATGTTTGGTATGTCAAAAGTGTGTTTCTTGGAACTTTTGAGGTAACTAACCATTAAGTAACCTAAATTTTTAAATAATATTGTCACACAATGAAGGAAGAAAAGGGTTGATTTTATTCAAGCTTAATGACAGCGTACATTTCTATTTCCCACTAATTGCAGGTTACTCAAAGATAAGGTAATTCTGAGTGATAATATCATGTCCGATAGTTGCGCAGAGGAAAAGAAAATGTTAGAAATGTTGGGTGTTGAGTACATATCATACCATGCATGTCTAAATGATTGTATTCTATATAGAAACAAATATGTAGACAAAGATATATATCCAAAATGCAGACATGACAGGTACCATAAATAAATAAAAAAGGGTAAGGCACATGGTCCTCATAAGATATTGAGGCACATGCCTATAATTCTGAGGATTCAAAGGCTCTTTCATTGAAAATAATTGTCCATGTTGTAGCGGTGTCATAACTCACATAGAAGTGAGCCAAGAGTTATGTGAATCCCATCATATTAAATAGCCATGAAGCATATATATGATTCATGGCTAGATAAATTCAAGGATGAAGTACAAATCCTACGAATGAGCATAGCTATGGATGGAGTTAACCCATATCCCATCCAAAATGCCAACCATTATGTTTGGCTAGTGCTAGTGATCAATAAAAATATATCCCCGTGGTTTTCTGTGAAGAATGAACATATTACATTGGCTCTTATAGTTCTAGGTAAAAGACATGTGAGGAGAATGAATTTCTACCTCCAACCATTGATCGATGAATTTAAACAATTATGGAAAATGATATATGTATATGATATATCAATAACCACCCCAATGGAGGGGTCTTTTACATTGTTTGGCATATGTGCATACACCATGCACGACTATGTAGGACTAGGATTTTTCTCTGGTAAGGATATTCATTGATTTGTTGATATCTGTAATTTTACTTGGCATACTTCATTTGTTGCAACTATATTTTTGACGCTAACATGTTATGTATATGATAGCATTGTAGGTCTTGTAACAAAACGGTATCATGGATGTAAATTTTGTGGATTCTATAAATGCTAGGTGGTCCAACCACCTACAAAAGTCGGTGTACAACTATCCAAGGGTATTCCCCCTAGAAGACCACCCCTATATAATAGTTGCATATGCTTTCAATGGAAAACTAGAGATAAATAGGAGACCTGAAATAATGACACCGACATATTGGAATAGGGAATATGACATAGAGAAGGAGAAGGAAATGGAAGAATTGTTTGATTCAAATGGGGAACCTATGTTCAATGATCCTGAATTTTCTGACACCTATGTTTAGAAAATTACCATTGGGATGAAAATAAAATATGCATTTTATGATCTTCCGTATTAGGAGCATCTTAAGATTGTCCACTTACTAGATTCCATGCATATTTTCAAAAATGTTTCATTGTCTTTATCGAGGCACATATCATGGAATAAAAGTGACACATTGGTCACTTTTATTCCATAGATATATAAAATAGGTGACAATATTTTTAGTATTTGGACAATAGATATTATTGCTTCAAATACTAAAAATATATATTGTCCAAGAAACGAAACTAGAGGATATGTTGGCCTCTCTTGGTATTTTAAAGTAGGTGATGTCCCATGGATTTTGAAGAAAGATGATATTTTTATGGAAAAGGATGTTATATTGGGTGTGAATGAACCTTCTTTATATGGGTCGAATCTATGATGTTTCTTCATTGTAGAAGGGAATTTTTTAGAGTTAAAATCACATCACCATTTGAACCTTCTAATGGTATGTATGTTGAATACATGATTCTTATTTTATATTGATGTTGGTAAAAATATGCTATGCACTCACAATTTTATACAAATTTATGATGTGTGTGTCTATTTTGTAGTGCCATTATCCTTTGTTCGTGTGTGGTTGTGTGAACCACTGTAACAACCCTAGTTAAATAGTTTCATAGGGTTTATCAAGTATAGTTAATTAAATAATTAACTATCTTAATGTGTATTAGTTAAGTAATGATTAACTATTAATAATATTAATTAATTAATTATTTTTTAATATATGTTGATTAATTAATTAATTGATTACTTAACACATTTAATGATTTGGGTAAAGAATTAAAGGCTTAATAACTTTAATTTATTTATTATAAAACTTTACGTATGACAGGGGATAGGGTATTGAATGGAGGGATAAGGTGGGTGGAATTAAATGAAGGAGGAGGTGGTGAATGGGGAAGGATATGAGGGGATAGAGGCCTTCAGGAGAGTTTTATGAAACTTTGGGGGAGGAGCATTATGGGGAGGGAAGGACTGTATTTCTGCTGAGGATATTTTCTGGTTTGGAGTTTGGATGAACTGTTATAGGGGGCACCAGGTTGCTAGGGGTTTTGGGCTCGGGGGCTAGGAATCCTCACGGAATCCTGGAGCTAGGGAGCCAGACAGGCTCTGTTCCTAGCTGGCAGGGAGGAAGATTCGGTTTTGGGCAAAACAGTAGAGAGGACAACCAAAGATCAGAATTTAGCATCAAACAGAGCTATTTTTATTTATGTATTCTCATGAATATGTGGTGGTTATGTAATTTATTAGCATGTTGTTCATAAATTTAAATTTATGCTACTTATATGTTGAATAATGAAATTGCTTATTGCTTATACGTCAAAATACTCTTAATTGTTTAAATTTATGAATTTTATAAGGCTTTGTTAAATTAGGTCATTACACATGGTATCAGAGATAATGTTTAAAATCTGGGGCCAAGGGCCTACCCACCTACTCAGAATTGACCCAGAAATAAACCAGAAAAACCTTAGAAACTGTTGTAAGTTGAAGGAGGCATGTTCACCTTAGAACCTATAAGAAGCCTCACCTGTAGAAGGAAGTAACATTAATATTGACCTATAAAATAGGTAGAGAATACATACATACATACCTACATACACACACACACACACACACACACACACACACACATATATATATATATATATATATATATATATATGTTAGATGAAAGAAATTTATGAATCTTGAAATATATCTATATGTATAAAAAAAATAAAAATTAAATAAATAATTCTCCTTGCCCCCATTTATAGTGAATTCTCTTAGATCATTTTTTTTTAATCTCTATAAAACATGAATCTTTATTGGAAAATTGGCATCAATATGACAAGACCTTACGAAAAATGTGAATTGCCAATTCTTCGAAAATTAGTGATAATCTTCCCACTCATTAATGGATACATTGTGTCGAGAGGAAGGGTAAAATAAAATCATATTGGCATTTGAAGCCAATCTATATGATATTGAGAGTTGGTATACAACAATGGCACCATTTCCCAATGCCCACATCAAGTATTAAGTCCACGACCACATGCCAAGCCACGAAGGAAGCCACTGGTCAACATGGTCCACAACGTGTCAATCACTAACCCTAAGATAAGTGTTATTTTTATCCAGGAAAAACATGCAGGGACGAACAGTGCATGAATCATCAAAATTAAGACTAAACTTCATTTCTAGAAAACTCCATATAGATTATTTACCGAGATTTCAACATAATTCTGACTCAAACTCCATATGATTTTCATACAATTATACACAAATTCCACATGTATCTACATATATTCACACACATTGTTCCAAATTTCAAACAAATCCGTGAAATACAGTTGTCGACTACTCCAAAAGACAAAAGTGAGGGTTTTCAGGCGGTGATTACTGAAAAATCAAGGAAAAGAAATCAAATTGAACACTATTTACATGAAAAGGATGACATTTAAAAGTCAGAATATCCACTCTGGTCATATAACGATATAATTTTGCCGAATTTTTTATCACAAACACAGAAGAAATGGAAAAGAAGGAACTAAGAAGTGCATGATACCCTTCTTGGATGGACAGACTTGGCTGAATTAGCGATCGTAGACTTATTCATTGTAAATCTATATAACCCTAACCTTAAAAATCTCATCCCCTACTACTTCCATGATATTTCTATTGAAACTGGTATTGATCTGGACCTGGAGCGGACTATGCATTTCAAACGAGAAGGGATACCATGGGCTATCGAACAACTGTCTCTGGTTTTCTTACATCTCCGGCACCTTCACTTTGCGAGCACAATCCAAAAACAGTAAAGGGGGCAAGGTTGGAAACACATATTCAGTTACAACAACATTTATTGGAGAACCATATGAGCTAAGTAAGCCCTATTGCCATCGCCACACACCAGTCCTTTCATGTCAGCCAAAGAACCAAGCATTTCTAAACTATTCTAAGCATTTGAAACGTATCGATAGATGGCATAGTCCCAAGTACCCCGTGCCAAGGATACCTTTGGATCATAAGTTGATACCTCTGGATGAGATTCTCGATATAAAGCTCAATGTGAACCAGAAAAAAAAAAAAAGGAAAGAAAGATTTGTTGTTTGAAGCGGTGCATGTACCTCTAAAGCGTTAGAAACCTAGGCAGGAAATTGAAGAATTCTTGGCTGCATCAATACCACTGGAGCCTGTGTTATTACATGATATTGCTCAATATGGAAGTTCAGGTGTAAAAATTACTGAAGAGAGACCAGGCCAAAAGTGAGGGATCCCACAAGGGATGTGTCAAAGTGCACTACGAGTCCACCTGCACAACGCGGCCTACAAAGTAGGAAACAGAACGCCATGGCCCATGGTAGCACACACAAGTGAAAATCACATGGGAGAGGAGACCACAAGGGGGTTTAAGATATTTCTCTACAGATTCAGTGCACCAACACCCATCCAACTAGATTGCACCAAGCCGCAAGAATTGCACTACACAAGCCCAACCCAAAAAATAAAAAATGAAAAAAAAAACACAAAAAAAACCCCAAGTTTGTGAGCCAACCAAGCATCAACACAAAAAAACCCAAATTCTATGAATGGAAGAAAGTGCCAATCCACCAGGAAGGATCCACGGTAGACTGCACAACGCATAAGGTTTAAGACTAAATAGAAAAACAAAAAAAAAATTATAGCCGCAGGCCCACCTCCTCCCAACATACCAACTTTAGTGCATGTGCCCAACCATGGAGTAGAAGCCCATAAAATAATAGATGGAACATTCCATTGTACACAACGTGCCCTCCAAACCTTGAAACCATGGACACCAGGGTCGACCGAGCAGAGAGATGACCATGGCCGGCCTCATCCTTCACCTTTAGCTTTTGACAAAAAAAAAAAA
>ML850201.1:14957-32170 GCA_009831015.1 Picea engelmannii
TGTGGGCCTCATGCGAGGACCCACGATGCCCTATTTTTTTTTTCGTTGTTAAATTATAATTATAATTATATATATATATATATATATATATATATATATATATAATTTTATTTATTTATGTTCGTTTAAATTAATTTAGTGTAAAGTTAATTATTTAATTATTTAAAATTATTTTTTTTCTATTTTTATTTTAGAGTAAAGTTTAAAATGGGTTTGATTTTAAATTTTAAATTTTATTTCAACTAATGATTTTAATGATTAATTAATTAGACTATTAATTAATTATAGTGATTAAATAAGTTAATAATTAAGTACTTATTTAATGATTAATTAGGTACAAGATCAAATTAATTAGTTTTAAATGCAAAGTATAAGGACTTAGACTAAGATAAGCGGGGAAGGGCTTCATGCACGCTAGGAAAGTAAGCTAGAGGAATAAGCGAGAGGGGTATAGTTCTAGCGTAACTACCAGGCGAGGGAGTTAGTAGTTTTCTTAGGAAGTGACACCAAGCTTAGATTCTTAACCCTAAAATAGCCACCTCCCCTAAAGAGAGTAATCTCTATTTATAGACAAGTAAAAAAAACTTACGCCTAACCCTATTTTCTAGTTTAAATTGAGCAAATGTGAAATGTCCTTGAACTCACCCTGACAACTTTGGTTGATGCAGGTTAAATCATATAGGATGGTTAGGACTCGAGGAAATCGAGGCAGAGGGGCATCGTCACAGGGACCGCCAACGATGCCACCACCATCGCTTGAACTAGCTCTCATACTGCGCTCTTTGGAGGCCATAAATGAGACTTTAAAGGGGCGTCAACCAACAAGGATCGAAGTGGAGCCCCCACCATCTGGAACGGGTAATCCAGAAGTGTTGAGGGATTCAAGGGGAGGACCTCCACCCAAAGAAATCACTAGAGAACTATAGAATATCAAACTTCCAGAGTTTGTCGGGGGTCGTGCCAGTGAACGCACAGAAGTATGGTTGGAAGGCATGACAAGGTGTTTTGCCTTAAGGGACTATGCGTCCACTTCAAAGGAAAAGATAGTGATTTTTCAGTTGAGAGATAGGGCCTTGAACTGGTGGGGCAACCTGGAAAGTCAACTGCATCTTACCCCAGACACCGTATCTTGGGAACTTTTCAAGGAGAGGTTTCGAAGGAAATATCTGCCAGCTTACTATGAGGAACAACAAGTAGGAGTGTTTCATGCCTTGGTACAGGGAAATAGAACCGTAGAAGAATATGAGATTAGGTTTATGGAATTGGTCAAATATGTTTCATATATGGATAATGACCAACGACATGCATAATGCTTCGTCTATGGGATAAACCCTAAGATAAGGGCTATGGTGCATATGTGGAAACCGTATTCAGTAGCAGAAGCTATGGAAAATACGCGTTATGTGAAGGAACACATGAACTTAATTGGAGGTACGAGACCAACCTTTTTGCATCATCTTGGATTTGTGGGGAAGGCCCCTAGGACATTTCCCAGGGGAGGGGGCTCAAGGCCACCTCCATATGGTAATAGAGTCACACCAAGGACAGTAGCTGCAGGGATTTCAATGGGAGTGAGTGCAACATCTCGTTCATCACCAATGACGCAGGCAGGTCCACAACCATCTCAGGGAGCAGCTAGTAGGGGCAGGGGTTCCAAGGGAAGGAAATCATTTCAGAGATAGTCACATAATAGTGCGCAGGTTCAATCCCATGTTATTTGTTGGGGGTGTGGAGGACCCCATTACCAACGTGACTACCCATAGTTGCAATCAGGATTTGTGCATAGAGAAGGAAAGGCCCCGATGGGAAAAGAAAGTAACAACCACCGGATTTACGCAGCAGTTAATAATTGTCAGGTCGAACATCAATCCATGGTGATGGAGTCATCAGGTATGCTAAATCATATCAATGTTAAGATTTTATTTGATTCTGGTGTGACAGATAGTTTCATTTCACCATCTTCATTAAAAAAGAGTGGGTTGGCAGCCTACGAGCACAATGACTTTAAACAAGTCGAGATGTCTTCGGGGGAAAAAAAAGTGGTAGGACCTAGCGTTGATAATTGTATAGTATACCTGGAAGTGTGTACTACCAGGTTGAAGGTATACGTCACTTCTCTAGGGGCGTATGACCTAATCATTGGAATGGATTGGTTAGAATCTCATCGAGCTTTAGTAGATTGTTTCGCAAAATGGGTTCTTTGTATAGACGATGAAGGAAGGCCAGTGGAGATCTAGGGTGTACAAAGAAGGGTGTCATTATGCTTTATCTCAACTATGAAGGTTAAGTGATGCTTGAGGCAAGGGTGTTGACTATATGTAGTGGAAGCAGTGAATGAAAGGAAGGGACCCTCATTAGACCAGTACCCAGTATTGTCAGAATTTAAGGATGTTTTTCCGAACGAGTTACCAGGGTTACCTCCTGAGAGGGAGCTTGATTTTATTATTGATCTAAAACCTGGTGCAGAACCAATTTCCAAGACTCTGTATCAGAGGACAGTGCCAGAAATTTGTGAATTGCAAATTTAGTTGAAATATTTACTGGACTTAGGGATAATAAGGCCCAATGTCTCACCTTGGGGTGCACCAGTAATTTTTGTAAAGAAGAAGGATGGATCCTTATGATTGTGTATAGATTATAGGGACTTGAACCATGCTACAGTGAAAAATAGGTACCCAATGCCGCGAATAGATTACCTCTTCGATCAGATGAAAGGAGTAGCAATATTCTCAAAGATTGATTTGTGATCAGGGTATCACCAATTAAGGATTAAGGAAGGTGATATTCCTAAAAATTCCTTTTGAACTCGGATTGGGAATTACGAGTTTGTCGTAGTACCTTTTGGATTGACCAATGCACCAGCAACATTCATGAGCCTCATGAACGGCATATTCTGGAAGTACTTCGACCGTTTTGTACAAGTCTTTCTAGACGACATCCTCATATATTCCAAAAACGAAAGAGAACATGAGGAACACTTACGAGTGGTGTTGTCCTGCCTTAGAGAGAACAAATTGTATGAGAAGTTGTTGAAGTGTTCCTTCTTTCAGAAAGATATCCACTATTTAGGTCATATCATTTCTGGTGAAGGAATCTCTATGGAAACAGAAAAGGTAAAGTCCATTATGGAGTGGCCAATGCCAAAAAATGCCCATGAGGTGAGAAGCTTCATGGGGCTAGCAGGTTATTATCGGAGATTTGTGGAAGGATTCTCAAAAATAGAAAAACCCATCACCCCTTTGTAGTGCAAGGGGGTCAGGTATGAATGGAAAGAAGAATGTGATAGTGCATTAATTGAGCTTAAGATGTTACTAACTAGTGTGCCAATTCTACAAGTGTCGGATATGGAAAAGGACTTCACAGTCTGCACGAATGCCTCGAAGCAAGGGTTGGGGGCCATGCTAATGAAGGATGGAGGAGTGATAGCATATGCATCAAGGAAGTTGAAGAAACACGAAGAGCTTTACTCTACTCATGATTTAGAGTTGGTAGCTGTAATGCTAACTCTGAAACTTTGGAGGCACTATATTGTGGGGCGAAACTTTGAGCTCAAAACGGACCATCAAAGTTTAAAACATCTCTTCATTCAAAGGGATATGAATGCTAGGCAAAGACGATGGAGTGAGTTTATGAGTGAGTATGATTTTGGTATTTCATACATCAAGGGAAAGGAAAATGTGGTCGCAGATGCCTTGAGTAGGAGACCACGTGTCTTCTCCTTTGTACCCTTAAAGGTCAATCTAAGGGAACGTGTGTTGATGCAACTCCAAGGAGACAGTTGGTATTTAGAGGTTACTTCAAACCTCCAGAGTGGGAGGAAATTAGATCCAAAGTATGAAGGATATAGTCTGCAAGAAGAAAGACTGTTAAGATATCGGGGAAGGATGTACATCCCTGAAAATGGGATATTCAAAGAATCATACTGAAGGAAGCCCATAGAGCACTTTATTGTGCGCATACAGGTGTCAAGAAGATGTACGCAGACATGAGAAAGATTTTCTTCTAGGTAGGCATCAAGAGTGATGTAGTCCATTTCGTCGCCAAATGCCCAGAGTGTCAACAAGTGAAAGCCAACCACCACCACCCAACAGGCCTCCTACAACCACATGATGTTCCTATGTCCAAGTGGGAAGTCATTTCTATGGATTTTGTTGTGGGGTTTCCGCTCACATCTCATAGACACAATGCCATTCTTATGATAGTTGATAAGTTAACCAAGAGTGCTCATTTTATTCCGGTTAGAGACACTTACGATGTCACTGATGTGGCACGTGTGTTTGTAAGTGAGGTTATCCGTTTGCACAGGATACCTAAGAATATCATTTCAGATAGGGACTCTAGATTCACTTCTAGGTTTTGGACAAGTTTGCAGTCAGCATTGGGGACTCAGTTGAACTTAAGCACGAATTATCATCCTAAAACAGATGGGAAAACAGAGAGAGTAAATCAAGTCATGGAAGACATGCTTAGGATGTATGTCATGGATAATCAAACCCATTGGGAGAATTACCTACCTTTGGTAGAGTTTTCCTACAATAACAGTTTTCATAGCTCCATCGGAATGCCACCCTACGAAGCTCTGTATGGAAGGCCATGCAGAACATCATTGAGTTGGGATAGATTAGAAGACCGAGTAATAGTTGGGCCAGAATTGATTCAAGAGATGGAGGAATAGGTGATTCAGATTAGGCAGAGACTAAAGGAAGCACAGGATAGGCAGAAAAGTTATGCAGATGCACACAGGATTGACCAAAGTTATGAAGTGGGAGACCAGGTTTTCATTTGTATCAAGCCCAACAAGAGTACCATACAATTTGAGAAGGGGACAAAGTTGTCACCTTGATTTGTAGGACCATTCAGAATCCAAGATAAAATTGGACCTATTGCCTATCGTCTCGTACTGCCACCCCACTTGCATAAAACTCATAATGTTTTTCATGTATCTGTTTTACGTCATTATGTTGTTGATGAATCAAATAAACTAAAAGGAACCACAGGTATCGGATGTGGGAAATCTCATGGTAGAACCATTACGCATATTGGACCGTAGAGTCTGACAACTCAGGAACCATCTGGTAGACCAAGTTAAGGTCCAATGGGACAAGTATAGTCTAGGATTTGCTACTTGGGAAGATGTCGAGACATTACGACGAGACTATCCCTCACTTTTTTGACCACCTCAAGAATATGTTTCTCGAATGTTGGGTGTATGTAACATCACCTTTTGACTTAGACAACTAGGATTACATGAGGCCTACATACTTTTATATTCTATCCACAAGTGAAACTATTAAATGATACACTTGAACTTTTAAGATGTATAAATTTTATGAATGTTTAAATGTATTTGGATAATGATGGTTATGATGCGATATATTGTGAGAACGTAAATTCTATGAATGTTTAAATGTTATTGATGATGATGGATATGATCCAACATATTGTGTAAATGAGAATCCTATGAAGGTTTAAATGCTATTAGAATGATGTTGGATATGATGCGACATATTGTGTGAATGAGAATCCTATGAAGGTTTAAATGTTATTAGAATGATGTTGGATATGATGCAATCTATTTTGTAAATGATAATTTTATGAATGGGTGTCAAAATTGAATTATGGGATATTATGAGATCTATTTCTAACTTGAAAACTTTGATGTTAAGTTGTTGGTACACAGATACGGAATTGAAATTATGGTTGTATGTAATTACATGATGATAATGCATAGAAATGTATGAGTTTGTGTTACAAACTAATCTGCAGGTTATGGGCTATGAAATAGCCAAGGGATAATGATGATGAAAGTGGATGTCATGACCACTGGCCGAGAAACAATATGCTATGAATCTTTGTATGTGAAATTATATTGGTTTGGATGCATTGCTATGATATGTGGACCAGTGCAGGATTTCAAATGGTGAGACTGCCCAAAACTGAATAGACGATGACAAAAATCCCAGCAACACAGTGCCACTGTATATTCCATTGTAGGGTGTGGACCCTAGTCCTGTTAGGAGGGGTGGAGGCATTTCCCACCGTGTATCCTTTGAAACCTGAAGTCATGGGAGGACAATATTAGCTCACGCTCCCCTAGATGTGTGATGATGATTGTCAGTTGCCTACTGGGGAAGCTTGGTCAAGATAGTGACACTTCCTCTTATGAGTTCTATTTGGAGTTAGGTCAATATAGTTGACGCTCCAAGATAGTCCAACAGAGGAAGGATAGGAATGGAAGATGGAAGTAAGTTAGGGAGGAAGGTTGAGTAGAAATAGTTGAGAGTGTATGGAGATTTTTCCTATGTTGGAACTTATTGTTTTCCTTCTGAAAAGAAAATGCATATATATATGAATATTCATAATTATGTAATTAAACTACAATTGTCTAAATAATATTGTTGAGCTAGATAATTGAAATTAAAGGATTTTGCAAACATTTGATTGGTTTATTTTATTTTATAAAATGAATAGTCTTGTTGAATGGATTGGATGCATATGGAAACTACTATAGAGATGATAGTTTTTGATATTAGTACATGAACGAGACTTGTATGTACTAGCTACACATGCATTTCATGTGCATGTACACTAGTATGAATGAGTTTCTTGGCTTACTTACTAATAATGACGGTTATTTGTTATGAATGTGTGAACCATGTCTCTTTTCCCTTGTATCATTAAATACCTTAACTTCGGGACGAAGTTTCCTGAAGGGTGGGTGTATGTAACAGCCCTAGTTAAATAGTTGCATAGGGTTTATCAAGTATAGTTAATTAAATAATTAACTGTTTTAATGTGTATTAGTTAAGTAATGATTAACTATTAATAATATTAATTAATTAATTATTGTTTAATATATGTTGATTAATTAATTAATTGATTACTTAACACATTTAATGATTTGGGTAAAGAATTAAAGGCTTAATAACTTTTATTATAAAACTTTGCGTATGACAGGGGATAGGGTATTGAATGGAGGGATAAGGTAGTAAATGGAGGGATAAGGTGGGTGGCATTAAATGAAGGAGGAGCCAGTGAATGGGGGAGGATATGAAGGGATAGAGGCCTTCGAGAGAGTTTTATGAAACTTTGAGGGAGGAACATTATGGGGAGGGAAGGACTATATTTCAGCTAAGGATATTTTATGGTTTGGATTTTGGGTGAGCTGTTAGAGGGGGCACTAGGTTGTTGGGAGTTTTGGGCTTGAGGGTCAGGAATCCTCATGGAATCTTGGAGCTAGGGAGTCGAACAGGCTCTGTTCCTAGCTGGCAAGGATGAAGATTCAGTTTTGGGCAGAGCAACAGAGAGGACAACCAGAGATCGGAAATTAGCATCAGATAGAGGTATTTTTATTTATGTATTCTCATGAATATGTGATGGTTATGAAATTTGTTAGCATGTTGTTCATACATTTAAATTTATGCTGCTTATATGCTGAATAATGAAATTTCTCATTGCTTATATGTCGAAATAATATTAATTGTTTAAATTTATGAATTTTATAAGGCTTTGTTAAATTAGGTCATTACAACCACGACTTCCACCAAGACTTGCAACGTGCCATATAAAAATTATCTGCATGTGTGGGTTGGATCACATTAAGAGAGATTAATATGTCTAACATTACATGGTGACATTGAGAGATAGTTTATATTGTTTGTATGTTTGAGAAGGAACTCCCCACGATTTTTATGGACTTGCAAGTCCATCTTCTAATTCATCTAACTAATGAGGTTGAATTATCTTGGGTGCTCTCATGTCGTTGGATTTTCTTCTTAGAGAGGTACATGAACAAATTGAATGGATTTGTTCAAGAAAGGGAAAAACCGAAGGGCTCTATGGTATACAAGTTGTTCTATTATGCCAATGAGTACATCAAGCAAATTGATGACACAACAGGGGTAGTCATTTGGGACAACCATCAATATGAGGACAAAAGGGATGGGGAGCTACTCCAAATGAACAAAAAAAGGCACTTGATAAAGAGTAAGTTAGTTATATTTTACCAATTTAGTACAAAGAAATTGTTTACATTCAATCTCATAACATATATCTCTTCTCATGATATTTTTTTTTAATTATTGTATAATAAACAAACTTAGAAATTGTTTCCATCAATATATTTGTTCTTTAAGTTGAAAATAAATATTTTGTCTCATGCTATTCGTTTTGAATTTTTGTATACATCAACGAATTTAGAAAATGATGCATCAATAACTTCATTCTTTACAACATGGAGGCAACATGAATATGGGTCACATTGTATGAAGACGAAAGAAGGAAATGGGATAGTAACAAGAAATAATTTAGATGGTTGAATGATAGAATCATGCCTTGTCTTGATCATTTAAAAGAAAATATGCCAAAAATATGTCCCAATATGCGGTTTAGATATAAGAGAAATATGCGGTTTCAAGTCATAACCCATGTGGAGAAGATATGGATGCACTAAAAATAGGGATCAAGTGCAACAACTATATAATAACCTCTCTGAGTACTATTTTCTATTTATAATATTCCATATTTGAATTGTTACATGTATTGTGTTTTTATTAATTTTGGTTATTAGACATATGAAACCATCAATTGTTCACATTTTTACAGGTACATTTGTTCCCATCTATGTGGTAATATGGACATCATTTTCACACTGAGTATGTTGATGATGGAAACATCACACAAGATTGTGGAGTGGAGGTTGAGTTTGACCAATCTAATTGTGTTAGCCACTCTGATCAAAACCTAATAGAGGAGAAGTTAGGTTACATTAGTGTTAACACCTACTATGTTCTACCTTGTTTTATTCCTCATTCATTCTTACTTGGTATTTAAAATTTTGTATAAGTTATAAAATCTTTAGAATTTTGCTAAAGGTTTAATAGCTCACCTTAAGGGGTTTTAAATAATGCTAGAGTAAATAAATGAAATGAAATTAATGTTGTGAGAAGGGGACATAGGGAATTATACACATGTTTAAATGATTACTTGATGACATCAAATGGCTTCAAATATTTTTATTTGAGCCATTAAGTCATGTCAATACTTATGCATCATGATTATTTAACTTCATGAGTTACAGATTCAAAGTGTAATCCACTCAAGAGTGAAAAAGACAAATCGGGTTGGGTGCTATAGGAACTTCCACATGTCCCTAGTCATTATCATTTTAATCACTTTGGTTTGTCGTGGAAGATGTGGATCTTACTACAAGATCATGAGTATGAAAAATAATTTATCAAAGTATTTTTTGTCATCCATAGCATGTGAAATGGGGTGTATCGTCATTTGTCCCTGTCAATTGTCTAGAAGGTTACATAGATTAATTGTCTTATGAAATATGTTTTCAAAAACTGGTGCCTTATTCATTAACTAGAACAACGAGTTTATTTGAATTGGCTCCTACAGAGCTAACAAATATCCTTTATTCTTGTTACACAACAGATAGATCTATTCTCTGTAGCCAAGAATCTAGCCTTCAAGTCATGACTATGTAGGTGGGTAAAGGAGGATATGTGAATTGGAAAGAGCCTGAAGGACCTGAAGTCATGGAGGTTTATGAATATACTCAAACATTTTCGATCGATCAGGGTGGTACCTTTTATGTACCAAGATAAATGGTCACCCTTATACTACAACCAGGGAATTTGCTGAGAGTTTCAATGGACAGTGGGCTCAAATCAAAAACCTAGTTATGTAGGTCACTGAAGAATCTACAGTTTCTACTTGCAACCTCCCCATTGATGGTGAAAGGTGGTTTAAAAGTAAATTTATTACAGGAGGAGACGTCAATCAATTTTTAAATCCTAAACACATAGACCCTAATTGGGCCAAGGGCATCCCTAGGGATTGGATTAATGATGAGTGGATGGAAGCCTTTCTCATGCTTAAGAGATTCATCACATGCGAGGGGCGTTATTCTACTGTATTCATATTCAACCTTTGATTTTTTCTTCATCTAGTAGGGATTAAGAGGATGAATTTACCTTATTATTTCTTACGGGATGTCAACCAGATGGCTATGAGAGTTCAAGAAAACCCCAAGACCCCTCTTGACAAAATTTTTCATTACGGCTTGATTAAAGTTCTTGTTAAGGAAAAACTAGGGAAGTGGCAGAAAACTTAGGATCAATTCTTGATCCATTTGGGGTTTGAGAAGGAATATCATTCTCATTATTATAAATCACATGTAAATATTGTTAAGATTGATCAATAAAATCCATCCAATGACGATCAATCCACCACTACAAAGAAGGTTAAATGAGAAGCATGCTTCAATAGTCTAGAAGAGCCTGTAAAATCTACATCATCTAGTCAACAAACAGATGCAGTATATTCTCACATATTAGGTGGAGGTAAGAACCCTTTCCCTTTTGCACATAAAACTTACTAAAAAAGGGCTAAGAGGTTAGCAGAACCTAGGGTTTCAGTGGAGGACCAACAACATGTAAAAAACAACAATAGAGTTTGAAGATATTGTACACCTTGAATAGACTATCCCAAAGTTCAATCCTCATGCCTCGAGTTCCTCTAAGGATGATACCTCTAGGTATATAATTTTTGTAAGGAAACAAAGCACAAGGCCTGAAAATAATTTATGTTTGAAGTCTAAGGAAATGAATAAACCTGCCATCACAGAGAAGGTTATCATCATTGATGAAGAGCCTTTCAAACTTATTGGAAAGACATATATAAGCAAGAGAACTCTTATCACTAAGACTGAGAAGGATAAATCCAAGAAGTGTGGTTTGATCATAAATAAAAATAAAATCATTGGGAAAAAAAAAATTCTTACCGGGAAATAGGGTAAAAAGGATATTTAAATCCCAAACCCTAAGATTGGATCTAAATGGAATGAGCCTAAATGTATGCAAACCTGGTCTCAATCTAAGCAGACCAGAAAGAATAGATTAGAATAGCTAGCAGAAAAATCTTCCTCAATCCTGCATAGAAAGCTATCAATTTAAACATATCACTTCCAGGATAAATGCATTTTTTTAGATTAAAAGTAATGGAGGATGGAAAAAAAAAAAAAAATCCCTGTGTCTAAGGTATCATTCTCCTTTTTGTCTATGTCTAGCTATAATCCAGGACAAGAAAAGAGTTTAAAACATGCAGGACTATTTTTGGAAGGTCGCTACAGGAAGTTCCTGCAATCGTATACATAGGGAAATAAACGCACTACCAGAACACCTATAGCAACCAATTTTGTTGATGTTTGCACCCAGTTTCATATTTTGTAACAGGGGAAGCCTATAAATTATGTAAGAATATAATGGATCATGTTATGAAGCTATAAAATATTTTGTGGAGATAAAAGCTATATTGGGATATGAAGATTGATCCACATTAGCCACCTGTGCTGAGTTGTCAACGAATGGTTTCAAGTGGAGCATTGAAGATTGGATATATATGGGAAATATATAGATGAGGCAATAGTTTCATCATTCGAATGTAAAAAAAATAAAATCAAAGAGACGTATGCAAGGTTGTTACCCTGATTTTATAATCTTTTTCGTAAATAGTTACCATTTGGTATATCAGCAATTAGAAACTGAAATTCATCCTGAGTTTTTGTAGAGATTTGTTTTGAGGTGTCCTTGATTCTCAGGATTGACCCTAATTACATGTAACCTATTTGAAACATTATATATTAAATTATGTAGAATAAGAAAGGGTTGGATACTTGTTTTCCTAAAAGACTTTATTTTATACAACTATTTGGATCAACCTTATCTGTGTAAAGATTTCGATGCTTAATGAAGTCATTAGTTGGTGTGTATCAATCTATTTTCTTTCTCATTTATAATTACTCGTCTTGAACACATTATTACTATTATATGATTATATGGTTGTATGTATGTGCTGAGAGGATTTCTCTATTTTTATAGTGCAATCTTCACCACATGTATGTTTAAGATCTTTTAAATCTAGTTGAGGAAGGATTTTTGGGTTTAAGATTTATTTGTCTACTAGTTAATTATATCAAAGAACAAATTGCTCTTTTATGGTTATCAATTTTGTTTCATTTATTATTCTTCAAAATATACCCTACTCTCACTTTACTCAACTAAGGTTTTGTTTACTTGATATGTTGCACATAGAGAAGAGATCTTGAAAGTTTATCCCTTAAGTCCCTTTTAAGATGAAGAGTGTGATCCTCCCACCTCTTTAAAATCATTTTCTTTTAAATTTTGAAATAAGATGTTCTAGGATTGTTCCTAACGCAATCTAGGAACAAATTCTAGTGCTAACATCTTTTGGTGCCATTTTCAGGGAAGAAACGATGAGATTTTCCCTGGGTATAATGAAATGATACAGATCTAGTTGTAGATGGTGAAACTATAACTAGGCACAATTGACTACATATCTTTTTACCTGGTGACTCCACATTAGACACTCTAGATCCAAAGAGAAAGGGGAATAGAGCCCATCCAGAATCTCCCAATGTGCCTCTTGTTTCAAATCCTGAGAAGATCCGAAAACAATCTGAATCTCTTAAAAAATTAGGAACTGAAAAATTGTTTCTTTTACCTCTTGCTGAAGAATCTACCTAGGGGAAAGAGGAATTTGTAGAACCAGAATATTTTTACACACCCTATCCTGAAAGTAGATATAAATCTGAAGAAATATTTATATTCCATGAATAAATAGAGTACCCTCCCTTAGAAAAGATCTTAATCCTTGAATAAGTTCAAAAAGAGAAACCCAAACTTAGCCTCCAAGTTAATATCCTTGCTGCTGAAAAAAATGTTGAAAAATTCTCCAGTCCTCTCCTAAGATTCAACTAGTGAATATTCCTAATATCTCAACACCACAGTCACCACAATAATCACATACAAATCAACCATTAGGTGGTCAAACAATGGTTGGTGCAACACCTCCCAACCCAGTCGATGCTATTAGGGCTTCCAGATATGCACCTTTGGTATTTCCAAATAATCGTCATCCTCTTCGAGCAACTGATTACATGAAGTACCTTCCAAGGTTTGACAATTAAGGGGAAATAATTGTAGAGTCACATTCGACTGTTTTTTATTCCTTTGTTGATAATTTCCAAGTGGATTATGATGATGTGTGGATGAGTATTTTTGTTCG
Source organism: Picea engelmannii (assembly GCA_009831015.1). Taxonomy (NCBI): domain Eukaryota; kingdom Viridiplantae; phylum Streptophyta; class Pinopsida; order Pinales; family Pinaceae; genus Picea; species Picea engelmannii. Next base: position 28,053 of record ML850201.1, read on the forward strand.
AAGTTTAGATGGAGAAATGAGGAAGTGGTTCAGGAACCTTATAGATAACTCTATTACCACCATCACATACCTTGATTCCACCTTATTGACAAAGTGGGGAGATAATAAATATGATTTGTATTACATGACATAATTCAGTAATATTCAAATAAAGAATGATGAATTTGTCTCTGAATTTTATCATAGATTCAACCAGATGTATCAGAAAATACCAGATGATATCACACCAGCTGAAAGGTTAGCAAAGGTCACTTATTCTAATGCCTTTGATGATTATTTTTGTTTACTTCTTAGGGAAATAAGATCAACCACTCTGGATGATATGAAAGATTCATCTCTTGAAGTTGAATCCAACATTCTAGCATCAAAACAACTAAAGAAGAGATAAGATAAGGGAAATATTAAAGAATAATATAAGTCTTTTGCATCTAATAATAAAAATCAGAAGATTTCCTTGGAGGATATGGCAATAAAGTTGGAGGAAATGTCATTTGAACTGTCTAAACTCATATTGGAAAAACAGAAATGGAATGCTCCTAAAGAAGGAAATCGAAATCATAATCAATATAGAAGACCTTATAACCCTCAGATCATGCAAAGGGATAAGAAGAATACTGATGATCCGAAAAATCAAACACCTCTGTAGAATAATTACATTGAAGAAAATCAAGAAGCTAAAGATGTTGATGAAGATCTAGATATTCATTTGTTCGGAGATGAGATTACCCTCAGTCACCTAGCACATAATGAATATGAATATTCATTTATTTCATAGGTTGGGGGAAGTCCATATAATATTGTTTGATTGAACAACAAGGGTACAATCTTAGATCAAAATCTTCTCTTTAGAAAGAAAAATATGCTTCTAAAAAAGATAAACCTATTGTCCCAGCAGTACAAACATGAAGCAAAAATCCTAAAAAAAGACAAGTACAACCTGCTATGAAATTATCAACCCTAGAATCAGACAGGTTAGCCTCTCCTTTTAGTTTGGAACATGAGATAAGTAAGATAAAAATCCCTATTCCTCTGACTGAATTGGTTAAAACTAATTCTTATAGGAATCAGAATTTGAAATGGTTGCAACATTCTTCTGCCACAGACCCTTCTACTGATGTGATTAATCTCCACAATGAAAAAACTATTATTGTTTTAGCGCCTGTTGTAGAAGAAAGGGATGATTCCACTCCTCCCTTTTATGTCTCATTAAATGTTCATGAAAAAATCCTTCATAACTTCATGTTAGATTCCAAAGCCTCTCATAATATTATGCCAAAGGTTGTCATGGAAGAATTGGGGTTAGAAATCACAAAAACATACCATGATTTATTTTCGTTTGATTCTAAAAAAGTCAAATGTTTGGGGGTTATCAAAGACCTTGTTATTTCATTATCTCAAATCACATCCAAAAGTTTAGTCATGGATATAGTTGTAGACAATATCCCTCCTAGGTTTGGTATGCTTTTGTCTAGATCTTGGTGTAAGAGGCTTGGGGGATCTCTTCAAATGGATATTTCTTATGCCAATATACCTATTTTTGGAGGAGAATTTAGGAGACTTTATCGTGAAACCCAGTTGGCATATATTATCAATGGAAGTGATCATTCTATAAATCATCCCATTTATATAGTTGATGTGGACTTGAGATATTCTATATTTCATATTGATAATGTTGTCCAACAATCGTTTCCTTTGAAAAAATCAATTGTTGTCCCACAGTCTGCTGAAAATCAAAATCTTCTATGGAAATTGTACTTTGATGGAGCCTCATCTAGAGAAGGTGCAGGAGCAAGTATAGTGTTGATTTCTCCTGCAAATGAAATCATTACACTATCTTACAAGCTAGAATTTGATACTACAAATAACATTGCAGAGTATGAAGCACTACTGTTAGGTCTTAGGGAAGACAAAGAACTGAAAATTCAACATTTAAATGTTCATGGAGATTCAGAAATCATTGTACAATAGGTCAGAAATGTGTATCAGACGAAGAATATTTTGTTGAAAAAATACATAAATGATGTATGGGACATTGTTGAATACGTTTTTCTGTATTTTAATATTGTACATATCCCTAGAAATTAGAATGAGCATGATGACTCACTAGATGTGGCAGCAAGCACCTTCAAACCTCCTTTACCCCCAAAACTGAAATATGAAATAGAGGTCAGATACAGGCCTTGTATTCCAGATAATGAAAAGTATTGGAGAGTGTTTGAAGAGGATTCTAAAATAAAGAGATCCATTGAAGCTATTGATGATTTCTCTTCCATTCATATTGATCAAGATGAAGATGTGGAAGAGAAAAAATAGAATTTGAAATTTCACAACATGATTGATGGACATAAGATTTTGCAATTGTCAACAAATCATATTCCGAAAGGTCTAGTTCCTCTTGAAAGTATCTTTGATCAGAATGATGTCCCTTTGAAGCCCCTTGATCCAAAAAAAGAAGCAAATGTAATTGATTGCAATCTTGGGACTGCTGCAAATCCTAAACATTGTAAACTATCAAAATTTCTGCCAAGGAAGTACATAGCTAAATATGAGAAATTGTTGAAGGAATTTACTAATATTTTTGCATGGCATTATGAATATATTAGGAATTTTGATGAAACTATTTTGCAACACAAGATACCTTTGAAATAAAATGTGAATCCATTCAAGAAGAAACTAAGACAGATTAATCCTCTTTTGTTACCTATCATGGAGAAAGAAGTCAAAAAGCTTCTAGATGCTAAGATCATTGTACCTTTAAGGTAGACTAATTGGGTGGAAAATCTAGTACCAGTGAGGAAAAAGAATGGTGAAATAAGACTTTGTGTCGATTTCAGGAACTATCCATTTCCCAAAATGGAACACATCTTGCAGAGGGTACTAAGATCTAGTAGGTTGTCTATGATTGATGGTTTTTCTGGATACAATCAAGTAGTTTTTCATCCTGATGATATGGAGAATATTTCCTTCAAGAAACCATGGGGAACTTTCATGTACACTCATATTCCTTTTGGTTTGATAAACTCATGAGCTATGTTTCAGAGAGCCATGGATATAGCCTTCATGGGAGAAAAGGAAAAGTTTGTGGTCATCTATCTAGATTACATTACTGTGTTCTCTAAATCTGATGACGAGCATATACAACATCTGAGACAGGTATTTCTGAAATGTATAAGGTATGTTCTTTCCCTTAAACCAAAAAGTCTCATTTTTCTTTAGAACATGGGGAATTACTTGGTAACATTGTTTGTCTTGGTGGAGTTAAGATTTCTCCTGATAGAGTGATATCTATTCAAATACTTTCCATTCCTAGAACTAAGAAAGAGATTCAGTGTTTTCTTGGGAAGATAAACTTTCATAGAAGGTTTATTCCCAACTTTGTTGAATTGGTCAAACACATAAATGGTATGTTGAAAAAGGGTAGTGAGATCAAGTGGAAGACAAAGGCTAAAGATTCTTTTCAGACTATTAAACAAGTTATTTCAGAAGCTCTTGTTCTTATCATTCCATATTTTGAAAAAGATTTCCTAATTTGTTATTTTGAATCTTATGACACTTTAGCAGTTGCTTTAATACAAAAGAATTATGAATGTCTCAAGCAACCTATTGTTTTCTTTAGCAAGGAACTTCAGGACGCTCAGTTAAAACACAACATCATGGAGAAACATGATTTTTCCTTGGTTAAAGAACTGAATCTTTCATAATTTATGTATTACACTCCAAAGTTATTTCCTATGTACCATCCAACATTATTAAATATATATTGACTCAGCCAGACATTGGTGGAAAGAGGAGCAAATGGATAGCTAAATTGCTTGAGTATGATTTGGACATCAAGCCTACTAAGCTAGACAAAGGTCTCGGGTTAGCTAAGCTATTAGCTGACTCTAATTGCAAAGTTTTGGGAGTTGATTACATCTGTAACAATTCAGGAAACTCACATCCTCAGGACAACAACCCTTCTGATAACATCATTTGGTTCATCCTCAATTTCTTGCAGATACTTCACGATTGGAAAATCAAGTTGTATAGGGAAAACAACTTCCATAGTGAAGTTCTAATTGCTCTTTCGATACTTACTCGGTCAACCCACAAGGAATATTTTAACTTTTCATTAAAAA
>ML850201.1:32270-42765 GCA_009831015.1 Picea engelmannii
ATCTTTTGCCATTTTTACAGTGAGCCGAGAGCTGGACTGTGGGGCGTGTGTGCTCAGAGAGAGACACAGGACTTACTGGTTGTATCATATTGATCAGGGAGGCACGTGTTGCTGGAGGTTTTGGGCTCGGGGGCCAGGATATCTGTAGATATCCTGGAGCTAGGTCGTTTTTCTAGTTGGCAGGGTGGACAGTAGATTTGGGCAGTTATTTTGTGTTTTTGACAGGTCTGGACTGAGTAGCAGGGCAGCAAGACAGCAAGGCAGCAAAGAGGCAACCTGAATTAGCATCAGATCCAGGTATTTGGTTAAGTTCGAATTTATTTCTTTCTGTTATCATTTCAGTAATTATTGAGAATTCTAAACTGCTGTAGTTGCTGTCATAAAACTCAATATTATGTTAGGCAGTTGTTCTTTCAGTTTACTTAATCAATGCTTATGGGTTATTTCTGTCTGCCATGAATTCAGTATTTGATGACAAATCTAAGTTGTTAAGGTATCTGGTATCCCAAGTCAGCATTAGGCTATGAAATTATTGCTTCAGTTTACTTAAATAAAACGTTTATTAAGTTGCTTATAAAATAGAGGAGGCAAAAAATATATTTTGAACCGTTACAGTGTCACGTAGAAAATGGATCTGAGCCGCTAGATCCCAGGTGGCTACCCGGCAGTCGTTAGATCTCAGGGAAGGTGCGAGGGATTTAACCCTTTGACACCAGCAAGTCCAGGCATCGGATATCGGGATATCGGACTTCGGCGTTTGTAGAGGAGTGAACAACGACACTTAAATCCCCGATTATCCAATCGGGAAATTACCGACAGAGATGGAAGCGTTGACCCTTGACCTTCGGTGTTCGGGACTTGGAAGGTCCTGTGCCTGGTGCAACAGGGCTCGTGAACTCCCGACCGGCGATTTCCCGATTTCCACAAGCATGTGGGTCCAAGCCATTAAACAACGCAAGTAGCGAAATCCCGACGGAAGAAGTTCCGAAGGTCGACGTTGGTTGATGTTACTGTCTCAGTTCGGAATTAATTTGCTTATGATTAAAAATAATGTTTAGAACTTTTAGGCTGTTACAGAGGGATAAACTTATGGATAAGGAACATCAACATCAACAAATGATTAAGGACAATTTTGACAAAAAGTAAAAAACAAAGAAGTTGATACCTGGTGATTTCATTTTGAAATGGGATGCTCACAAGGAAGATCATCATGGGAATTTTGATATCCTGTGGACAAGTCCATTCAGGGTTGAATTTATTTTGGATAACAACACTTTCCTATTGCAGAATTTGGAAGGTCAAGAGGCTTTTAGTGGCCCAATAAATGGGTGTTTTATGAATAAATTATTTTACTAAGGCCATTTGTGGCCCGAATCTCATTGTATATATTAGTGTGGTGTATTAGTTAGAATTTAAAGACTCCATAGCCCAATGGAGCAGTATTACTTTCTTTGTTTTTTCAGTTTTTAGAAATGGTCTTTACTTTTGTAGTTTGATATATTTTTGAATAAACTTTTACTAGAGTTTAGGAAATGGGACAACACAGTTTTCAAATAAGCCTGGTTTGAAGCTCAAAGGATTAGAAGGCATAGGTCTACTCAAATTTATTAGAGTTTCACAGGGAAAACTCCATCCCCCATGGAGCCATTGTTAACACCTACTATGTTCTACCATTTTTTATTCCTCATTCATTCCTACTTGGTATTTAAAATTTTGTATAAGTTATAAAAAATTTAGCATTTTTTTAAAGGTTTAATATCTGACCATAAGGGGTTTTAAATAATGTTAGAGTGAATAAATGATATGGACTTAATGTTGTGATAAGGGGACATAAGGAATTAGACACATGTTTAAATGATTACTTGATGACATCAAATGGCTTCAAATATTTTCATTTGAGCCATTAAGTCATGTCAATACTTATGCATCATGATTATTTAACTTCATGAGTTGCAGATTGAAATTATAATTAACTCAAGAGTGAAAAAGAAAAATCAAGGTGTGCACTATAGGAACTTCTACATTTCCTAGTCATGATCATTTTAAGAACTTTGGTGAGTCATGGAAGATGTGGATAGTACTACAAGCTCATAAGTATGAAAAATCAATTAGCAAATTACTCATCGTCATCCATACCATGCGAAATGGGGTGTATCGTCATTTGTACCTGTCATTATTGCAGAAGGTTACACAGATCAATTGTCATATTAAATGTGTTTTCAAAAACTAACGCTTTGTTCATTAACTGCATTAGAGAGTTTATTTGAATTGGCTCCTACAGAGCTAGAAAATCTCCTTTATTATTGTTACACAACAGACAAATCTCTTCTTTGTAGATAATAATCTAGACTTTCGATCATGACTGTGTAGATGGGTAAAGGAGGACATGTGAATCAGAAAGAGATCGAAGGACTTGAAGTCATGCAGGATTATGAAGATACTCAAATATTTTTCAATCGAGTAGGGTGGTACCTTTTCTATACCAATATGGATGGTCACCATTATGCTACAACCAGGGAATTTTCTAAGAGTTTCAATGGGCATTGGGCTCAAATCGAAAACCTAGTTATACAGGTTACTGAAGAATATATAGTTGTTGCTTGCAACCTCCCCACTGATGGCGAAAGGTGATATAAAAATAAATTGATTACAGGAGGAGACGTCAATTAGTTTTTAAAGCCTAGACACAGAGACCCTAATTGGGACAAGGGAATCCCCATGGATTGGATTGTTGATGAGTGGATGGAATCCTTTCTCATTCTTGAGATATTCATCACATGCGAGGGGAATTATTCTATTGTATTCCTATTCCACCTTCGATTTATGCTTCATCTAGCATGGACTAAGAGGATTCATTTACCTTATTATTTCTTACTGGATCTTAACAAGATGCCTATGAGAGTTAAATAAAACCCCAAGACCCCTTCTCATGGATTTTTTCATCAAGGGTTGATTAAATCTCTTGTTAAGGAAAAAATAGGGAAGTTGCAGAAAACTTGGGATAAATTCTTGATCCATTCAGGGTTTGAGAAGGAAAAGCATTCTCCTACTTCTCAATCGCATGGAAATATTGTTAAGCCCAATCAAGAAACTCCATCCAATGTCGTTCAATACACCATTACAAAGAAGGGTAAACGAGCAACATGCTTCATGACTCTAGACGAACCTATAAAAGCTACATCGTCCAGTCAGAAAAAAGATGTAGGGTCTTCTCACATATTAGGTGTAGGTAAGCAAACTTTCCCTTTTGCACATAAAACTTACTCAAAAAGGGATAAGAGGTTAACAGAACATAGGTTTTCATTGGAGGACCAACAACCTGTAAAAAAAACAATAGAGTTTGAAGATATTGTACACCTTGAAGAGCCTATCCCAGAGTTCAATCCTCATGCCTCAAGTTCCTCTGAAGGCGATACCTATAGGTATAGAATCTTAGGAAGGAAACAAAGCACAAGGCCTCAAAATAAGTTCAGTTTGAAGTCTAAGGAAATGAATAAACCCACCATCACAGAGAAGGTTATCATCATTGATGAAGATCCTATAAAACTTATTGGAAAGACATCTATAAGAAATCAAAATATTGTCACTAAGTCTGAGAAGGATAAATCCAAGAAGGGTGGTTTGATCATAAATAAAAAGACAATCATTGGGAAAAAAAAATTCTTACAAGGAAACAGGGTAAAAAGGATATTTAAATCCCAAAACCTAAGATTGGATCTGAAGGGAATGAGCCTAAACATATGCAAACTTGATATCAATCTAAGAAGACCAGGAAGAATAGCTTAGAATTGTTGGCAGAAGCATCTTCCTCAATCCTGCATAGAAAGCTATCAATTTAATCATATTACTTCGAGGATAAATCCAATTTTTGAGATTAAAAGTAATGGAAGATGGAAAAGTATTTTTTTTTCCCCGTGTCTAAGGTATCATGCTCCCTTTTTTTTATGTCCAACTATAACCTAGGAAACGAAAAGAGTTTAAAACATGCGGGACTAGGTTTTGGAAGGTCGCTACAAGAAGTTCTTGCAATTGTATACACAGGGAAATAAAGGTGCTACCATAACACCTATAGTAGCCGATTTTGTTGATGTTCACACCTAGTTTCATATTTTGTAAATGAGGATGGATATAAATTATCTAAGCATATAATGGATCATGTTATGAATCCATACAATGTTTTGTGGCGATAAAAGCTATATTGGGATACAAAGATTGATCTAGATTAGCCACCTATGCTTAGTTGTCAAAGGCTAGTTTCAAGTGGAGCATTGAAGATTGGATATATCTGGGAAATATATAGATGAAGAAGTAGTGTCATAATTCGAATGTAAAACAAATCAAATCAAAGAGACATTATGTAAGGTTGTTTCCCTGATTTTAGGAGTTTTTTCGTAAATTTGTATGATTTGGTATATCAACAATTAGAAACTAAAATTCGTCCTGAGTTTTTGTACAGATTTGTTTTAAGGTGTCCCTGATTATCAGGATTGACCCTAATTACATGTAATATAATTTAAACATTATATATTGAATGATGTAGAAGAAGAAAAGGTTGGATCCCTGTTTTCCTAAAAGACTTTATCTTATACAACTGTTTGGATCGACCTCATTTGTGTAAATATTTCAGCGGTTAATGAAGCCATTAGTTGGTGTGTATCATTCTCTTTTGCTTCTCATTTATAATTCCTCATCTTCAACACATTATTACTATTATATGATTATATGGTTGTATGTATGTGCTAAGAGGATTTCTCTATTTTTATAGTGCAATCTTCACCACATGTGTGTTTAAGATCTTTTAAATCTAGTTTAGGAAGGATTTTTGGGTTTAAGATTTATTCGTCTACTGGTTAATTATATCAAAGAACAAATTGATATTTATGGTTATTAGTTTTGTTTCATTTATTCTTATTCAACATATACCCTACTCTCACTTGAATCAACTAAGGTTTTATTTACCTGCTCTGTTGCACATAGAGAAGAGATATTGACAGTTTATCCATTAAGTCCCTTTTAAGATCAAGAGTGTGATCCTCCCACCTCTTTAAAATTATTTTCTTTTAACTTTTGAAATAAGATGTGCTAGGATTGTTCCTAACACAGTCTAGGAACAACTTCTAGCGCTAAAAATTATAAAGATACAAGAGATCATGAAAGTGGACTTCTCATTATTTCAATGTTTTATTTTTTGTTGCAAGTGGTGGGATACCTTTGACTAGAGAAATGTAAAGGAATATCGTGATAGTGGGCTAATATATATTAACTCTAAAAAAATGTGGGTTGAAACTAAGGAGCCTTATGTTTTTCCAAAACATTGCAACCAAGTGTTCCTTTACCCAAATGTGTTTGATGGGGATTGGTGGTTCATACTAAGAGATGATATTAAATCTAAACATATTTTTGAGAACAACAATGTTACAATGCCAAGCGAGGAAGATAATAAGGGTGATGGAAATGAAGACTGATTTGTAAATGATTTGTTTGGACATTTATATTGTGGATGTGTCATTTTATTATGGGTATATATAATGGACAATTATGTTTTTTTTTTCTTCATTTTATAACTATGTTGGATATGAAAAGTTAACAACCATTTACAACCACCATATAGAAAATACATTAAATAGTAAAAACATAAGATGGTTTTGATATATTTTAATTGTCATATTTATTGTCTATTATAGCATATATGTGTTTTGTTGTATTAAAATATGTTTATGTTAACCTTTGAATTACTAAGAATTAATTGAGATATCACAAAGTTGGTGACGTAAAATAGTAAATATTTATTTTAAATTATATTTTATTTAATAAAAAATGAAGATATTAAAAAATATTCAAATCTCAAAATTTTTGTTGTTTAAAAATCAAAATTCAGATAAATATATACTTACTTTGATGAAACTTCTAATGATAATTCCAACAAAATAACTTCTTGCAACATCTATGAGTTCTAGAATCAACTTGTAGTGTTGGCATTACCAAGAATCATGGCCTTCACCTATTCCACTCCATCTTTTAGTTTTATAATCATATAAACTTATATTAATCATTCTTTTTACATTCTTCTTGAAATAAATGTCAATATAGTAAGGGCATGGGAATTCTAAAAGAGTCTTTTTCTAGAGCATAGTCAGAATTAAAGAAAATTTTAATGATCCATACTTTATATAAAAGTACATAACCTTTGTCAATTTTACTAATTCTTAAAATACTAATTATAAAATGTTGGGTGATATTATTTTTTAATAGAAGATTCATAAAGTTTGTATTAGAGTAAAAATTTGTGAAACCATTTCATCAAAACTACATATATCAAAATATATTAGTATTCTCTTTATTTAGTATTTTAAATTTAATTGAATAAATTTCATATATTATAATAGTTGGATAATATAAATTAATAAAATCTTTGTAAGAAATTAAATATTAATCAAATATAATAATTGTGATTTTAGTAAACAATTATATTATAGTCAAGTCTCACTAGCTCTCAATCCGTTAAGGTGTGGGTTTTGTTTGCTAGGCGACCCGAATTCAATACCCTTACGGTGAGTTTAGTTGAAAGGAGACACCCAAAATCCAACGATCTAAAGGGTTGGTGCGACCCTGTGATCCCCATGTGATTTTAATGGATTAGATGCCCCTGGGTTGTTGTTTCTTAGTCAATGGTTAAAAACATTGGCCCCATAGGTTACATACACATTTCTAACAAACAAAAAGAAACAATTATATTACAACTTTTTCCTGTAATCTTTGAATAATAAAAATTAAAAAAATAGCATCATTATTACATCAACATTATTATTATTAATGAATAATTATGTTATAATGTTATTGTTATAATATATGAAAAAAAACATAAATATTCAAATCACAATAATTTCACTCATCATATTTAAGTATTTTTGTTTCTAAACACGTTTAATCAACATATTATATATTGTTAGACAAAAAACAATTCACCTTGAAGAAAAGTTAAACATTATATGGCATTAATGGTTAAAACTTTTTGTAATCACAATCCAAATTAAATTCTTTCATAAAAGGAAATTTAAACATTATATGGTAATGGTTAATTTAAATGAATGATACCTATCAAATTTCAATTAAAAACAGAGAAAACATTAACAATGTTTGACATTAGCATACTCCTACTACATTTTATAAATCAATCAACAACAACCACCACAACATTATATGAAAAACATAATATACATTAGCAATATACATATGAATATACATGTAAAACATACATCTCAATAGAATCTACAATAAACATGTCATATATAGATCTCAAGTCAAATATCAAAAAATTAATATACATGTCAATTAGTACCACTACTATATAGGTCTACCACAAGAGCCAGGTGCATCAATGTGTCTTTTATCAAAGGTAGAGCCTCTATCAAGAACAACTATCTCATAAACAAATGCCAATAAAAGTGCACTATCAAATGTATCTCTATCAATATCATGAAGATGTGTAGTATTATTGATGTGAACATAGTGTCCAAAGCATCAATTTCTTGTGACACATGTGGAGTAAGAGAAGGAGGGGGATTAGTGGATAATGAAACATGTGGAATAGGAGAAATACAAGAATTAGTGGATGGTGACACAAGTGGAGAAGGAGGAAGAGGATAAATAGAATATGGTGATGCATGTGGAGTATAAGCAGGAGGAGGAGGATTAGATGTGGATGAAAGTTCAGAAAATGTGGATGGGAAGGAGGAGGAAGAGGAGTATCATATGTGGATGTAGGTTCAGACGCATATGGAGGGGAAGCATGAGGAGGAGGAAGAGAATGTAGTGGAGTAGAGGATGTGGATGGCTCTACTAATGAGATAGATGTAGTGGGATCATGAGAACCACCCCTTAACATATCGACGACATTGAAGACTCCAACAATATAACACATCAACAATGTCATGTCACGAGGAAAACTCATCCATATCATAGAGAGATAGTGTACCAGTAATATGTATCTAACGAGTGCGGGTACCACATCATGACTAGTCATGACACAAAATAGTGGATCCACCACCTCTAGCCAGACTTTCCAATATGAACTGTGTGGAATGTGGGGTCTATGTATTGGAGGTTGGTCCTCTACCTCCTCCATCACTTTATCCTCATGTTGAAAAGGCTCATCCCCAACATATGTTCTAATATTTGCAAAAAAGTAGATAATAATAATAATAAGATAATTGAAACAAAATGTTATAATAAATTACATGTGCATTAAATAAGACATAAAAATATGCAACTAGATTTATCAAAACATAATGATAATATTACCTCTCTCATTTGTTGGCTCGACTGTTGTATATTGGATGTTTGGACATGCTTGTGTACGGGTACTCTACAATATCCAGGACATGATTTTCCTCGCTATCCAATAAATCGCATAACTCTCTACCGACTAGAGAAATGGGAAACTCATACTAGCTCCGATTGGGCATGAACTACCCCCACATGCACATACACACATCAAACATAGGCCTAGTAGGAAAAATGGGTAATATTGGTTGAGTGGCATGATCCCTCTCAAAAAATAGTGTTAATAACTATGACATGAATGGAAATAATCTTGTCCCATATAAAATAGCACGACATTCATCTAATCCACGACAAAACTGTCTCAAAAAAATGTTCGTCGACCTAATAAATCAGGGCCTCTACAATAAACTATCTACATAATACAACATAGAGAAACTAATGTGTTTCCCATAAAAACTATACTATGACAATTTCAATAGAATAAGACACATGCATCTAACGTCCTCTCTATCAAATGAACTTATTTGAAACTGACCACCATGAACCTAGAACTCCTAAGTGGCATGAACATGTGGACAAGCACATATCTGCACATATGCCAACTAGGTCTCTCCTACAACACCATGTGGTAGCACAGGGAAATGGGGAAAAAACTCCCTCTCCTAGGAAACCCAATGATGAAATAGACAACCTCCTCCATGGGATGATACCATAGATTGAGACTGACCCTAAAACAATTTTTTCAATGATCCTAGCAATGGATCAACTCTTGTAACAACAAAGATTTCCCCCTAAGGGATGTACTCTCTTGATAAAACTTCAGGAGGCCAACACCCATCTAAAGGTCCTGTGTTGGGTGTGAAATAGGGTGAGGGAACACCTGCCTCTCCCTCTCCCTAGCCTCCCACTCACACACAAATGTGTGTGTCTCGACCTGTTGTTGTTGTTGTTGTTGCTATTGTTGTTGTTGCTCCTCCTACTCTCATCGTCATAATCTCCCATTCACATAAAAATATTGTTAGGAACATATATAGAAATAAAATTATAAAACAAATACATATGTAAATTACTTGTATTTAAAAAAAAATTAAATTAATTTTTTTGCAAAATATTCTTAAAAAGTAACTAGTGCGTCAAAAACAGAACATACGCCTCATCGACGGTGTGCTCTATTAGACAAAAAACACCTCCATGTAGTGTTGTTAATAATACACACTAGTGCCATGTTTCTTGTTGCACCACTAAGTATTTGAGCGATGCATCCCATAAGATGCTCTACACTAGATCAATACTTTTAATCGCGTCACTTCAGTTATTTTAACCGCACCTATTCATTTCATTAACAAATAGACATTTCAACACTAAAATTTATGGCACACAAAATCACCAATGCCCTTTGTTAAACAGAAAGCACCAGTGTGTCAGGTTTATCAGAGCACCGACATGATGTCTAGTAGTGTGGTGTATTACTAACACACCATGAACAAGGCCTTACAAAAGACGGCCAACGATGTTTATTTTTCAAAACATGTCGCAGTGCGTACATTTAGCAGTTATGCATCGGTGCATTATGCTTATTGTCACACTGCAACAAATTGTAGTGGTGTGTCTAATAAGTCGAACTGCTCTAATTAATTATTACAAAATTTCTCCATTGTCGTTGTCTTTACAACACCTACTCATTTTTTGGACTGATAGGCACCACTAGGTTAAATTGCATTATCACGGTTGAAGCGGTGCGATATGTTACTACTACTTAGTAAAGAAAATTAAATAACAAAAAATGAACAAATACCCAACGATGATTACATAACAAAAAAATGAATAAATGTCCATCCAATTCAATCCCAAATGCCACTCAACATTTAGCATTGTAACTTCTAAGGCGACCACGGATTCAAATCACAAGTATGATCTTTTACGGAGAGAACTCAAGAGGAACACGCTAATGAAGGTGGAAGCGGTAGTTATACAGAGCATCAAGACAATTGCAGAGAAAAGGTGGCAAGAGAAGAGTTTAATCAACAGTTAAGTGTGTATGGATGATCATGTAACAAATTTGGATAGAAAATAATTATGTATAGGTGAGGGAAATGCTTTACGATCTAAATATAAATAATAATTTTATTAATTTATGAATTTTAAAAGGATATATAGATAGATAGATAGATAGATAATTTTATTAATTAATTTTGAAAATTAAAAATTAATT
>ML850202.1:17571-30815 GCA_009831015.1 Picea engelmannii
GAATTTTGAGATATGTAGCAGGAACACTACATTTCGGCTTATGGTACACTACATCTGATTGTAATCAACTCTCTGGTTACACAGATAGTGACTTTGCAGGCAGCCTGGATGATAGGAAAAGCACATCAGGATATGTTTTTCAATTGGGCACGAACCTGATTTCATGGGCATCGAAGAAGCAACCAATTGTATCAATATCTTCTGCAGAGGCAGAGTATGTAGCAGCTACCTCAGCTTCTTGTCAAGCTGTATGGATCAGAATATTATTAAGACATGTCACAAACAGAGAAGGACCCAACTCCTATCTTCTGTGACAACACATCAGCAATTGCATTATCCAAGAACCATGTGTTTCACAAGAAAAGTAAACACATTGACACTCGGTTTCATTTTATACGCGAGCTAGTCACTAATGGTGACATTGCACTACAATTTTGTGGTTCTAGAGATCAGCTTGCTGATATTTTCAGCAAGCCACTAGGAAAGTCAGTTTTTGATTTTCAGAGATAGCACTTAGGCATAGTCAGTGCTGATGATTGTAACTGTTGATTCTAAGAGGGAGTGTTAATCATATTGTACCCTCAACAGTATGACCGTACACTGCCAGCTGTACTGGACAGTTGTACTTTCTATTTTTGTCTTGCTTGAGCATATATAAGCTCAGCTATTTCCTATTGTTGGTAACTCTTCAGTACCTCAACTTACTTCTGTACTTGTTCTGTACTTCTTCATACATTTGAATATACTATTCTTTTCTCTCTGCATTTCTCTTTGCTTCACAATTTATCAATTACATTATTACGTTATGCATTGCAACGATTACAGGAAAGGAAATCAATATTGTGCTATGAAACAAACGGTTGTTACGGTTTATCAGTATAAATTTTATAGGCACTTTTGTCCATCAAGTAAAATGTTTATGACTAGTTTGTTTTTAAAATTACTCCTCTCATAGCAACAACCAATGTTTTAGAAAGTGAAATAAAATAGAGCTTATGAGAAACACGCATGCTTATTTTTATTAGTAGGAAGACATTTAAAAACATAAATGAGAAGGTATTTAATATGTGATAGTGAGAAAATAAGTGTAAATTGATGTAAGCTTCATCCAAACGAAGACTATTTCCACCCTCATACTATGCATATATAATATGCATAGTATGCATATTATATGTTTTTATCAATAAAATAATATGCATATATAATGTTTTGGAGAATTTTTCACCAAATTATATAATCTTGTAAAATTAGGGTGAATCTTTCACGGAATTATAAAATCTTGTGAAATTGTGACGAATTTTCACATAATTATAAAACCTTTTAAAAGTCTTGGCGAATCTTTTAAAAGTATATTAATTTAAATAAATTCAAATCAATGTTCGATCTTGGGAGTATTCCAATAAAATATTGTATCAAACAGAGCACTTATGTCACATGTGCTCACCTACACAATGTAGTCAACATGACATTTTGGAGACTACATATATATGCCAAGCACTAAAAATATCTATGCTTATATCACTAAATATTTACATCTATTATCTTTCCTTATGCTTTCCCTCTATACAATTTACCATATCCACATTGTTCTAGGCTTGTTTATAGAATTTAGTTGAGAAGCCATAAAGGCTTAGAGCATTGTCAAGAATCATGACTCGTGTCCCACATAACTTTGTTAACCTACCCAAGTGAGACATTGTATGATTTTTGAGTGCTAAAATTTCACATTTTTCCTTATCATTTCAATGTCATTTTTATCTCATTCTCTTGTATTAATTCATCCCTTTTATTTACATTTCCTATGAGAACATCAGTCCTGGAACATGTACAGTTCATTATTCATTCAACATTGTGTTATGTTAAAACTTAATTCATACTTTACCTGTAAACTAGAATGGGGTTTCCTTAGTCCTAATTTGGGTAGTTATAAAGTCATACATGTAAACCAGGAAGATGTGCATATATGCAAATATGTTGATGCTTAAACATCGTGCTGAAACACTTGGCTCAAGATAAAACACTCTCCATGCACGAAGAAGACTTTGTAGAATTAAAAAGAATGAATACAGATATGTTGGTGGTGAAACACCTGGCTGAAACATGTTGCATGCATGAAGAAGACTATGCAGAATTAATAATAATGTTCAATAAATGCTGAAACACCATGTTGAAACATGCACAAAGAAGACTACGTTAATATACTAAAGAGAGACATTGTTGGGTGCTAAAATTGTCTATTTTTCCTTATCATTTCCATGCCATTTTCATCTCATTCTCTTGTATTAATCCATCTCTATTGTTTACATTTCCTATGAGAACATCAATACCAGAGAAGGTACAATTCATTATTCATTCAACATTGTGTTATGTTAAAACTTAATTCATAGTTAACTTGTAAACTAGGATGATGTTTCCTTAGTCCTAATTTGGGTAATTACACATGCATACCTGTAAACCACAGAGATGTACATATATGCAGATATGTTGGTGCTAAAAAACAATGTTGAAACAACTGGTTGAAATGCTCTGCATGCACGAAGAAGACTATACATAATTAATAAGAATGAATTCATATATGTTGGTGTTGAACTGCGCTGAAGACTATGGGTCATGGTGCCACCAATTCCATCATATCCAGCTGGCCGAGTTATTGCACCATTTTCAACTGTGGTCTTCAGTAATATGTATCTATTAATGGAAGCTACTAATAAGTTGATAACACTGATTGGATAGTTGAACGTAATAGCCACCTCGGATTTTTCTTGTCGTCGACCAATGCCCGCATGTATGTGTTTGTGGTTTACAACCTATAGGTGTGATTGGTCATCGTGACATGTGTTTTACATGATATTGTGAAATAATGACTATTCCACACCCTTTCACATCACCAACAAATGAACAATATCATGGTTTAAAGTTGGGGGCTATCCCATCATCCCTGAATAAATTAACCAACCATTTCTATAAAATTTCAATTGACATGGTTGTCAAGTTGATTTTTCCCATGAAATTCGAATCACCACCACCTTTCCAAAAATACCAACAAATATCCTTCCATTGTTCCTGCGCACTCATGCATGTTGAAGCTCTTGGGTCTGTGTTGGGAATTTTGAACCTGGAACTCCTTTGCAATGTTGTAATAGCTAATTACATAGAAGAGAGTTCAACATGGGAGGATTTGTGGTCCGTCATGAACCAATAACCATCGATGCCCTGCATCAATGCCCAGAAGTCTATAAAATATTTGAAGACACAAGGTGGGTAGCATATTTCGAGTGGTTGGACGGGTTTGGCAATGATATTTCCCTAGAATTCGCACAGAATTTAACAGGAACCCATTCACATGCTACAGGTTTGGATATTATTGTAACAAAGGTAGTTATATCCTCCATTACGAGGCTTCCCAGCACTGGAAGAAAATGGTTTGGACGAAGGACAATCATTCCTAATGAAAAGATCAATTTCTTGGAGGAAGGAGAGCAAGTGTAGCCTAGAGGATGTGGAACAACAATAGAGTCTTTACCTCAACCTTGGAACCATGTTGTTGTTTTCTTGAAGAAATATATTACATGTGAAGGTAGGTACAATATTGTTTACACATGATTTTTTTCTAATGTCACACCCAAGGATGATTTTAAGGATGGAAATTTATTTTAAAATGTAGAAACCTTAGCAAATATTACTAATCCTTCATATGCCAACTATAAAATGTTTGGCGATATTTTTGTAAAAATATTCAAATTTCTAAGGATTTTATATAGTTTGTATAAAATTTTGGCGATTTTTAAGGTAAAATAATTTTATCCTACATAATTTGGGCGAATCATTTTTAGAATAGAAAATCTTTTTTTGGGAAAAAACCATGGAAAATTAGCCCATCAGCGAAATTTAGTCCCTAAAATCATCCCTAGGACTCACACCTTCGTCATGGCTTATTGATAAATATGTCTTATTACTTGTTAGAATCTTTGCATAATATGGCACATTATGTGAGACAATCCCATTTTCCCCAAGTTTCTGTCACACACCACTGTCTGATAAAATTAATAGTGTTGAGAGCCTTGGAACTACAAAACCAGACACGGGCTCAATTTATTTCCAGGGGAGCAGTAGAAGTTGATGAAAATTATGGAAATGAATCAAAAGAGGAGGCGGGAAGTAGTGATAGGAGTATTTCAAAGAGATAAAGAGGGGAAAGAGAAGGAATTAATGAAGAGTTGGGACAAGATAATGTTATTGGAGAACTGACATAGGGTAGTGGTGATGTAGAAATTAGGGATAGCCCTGGATTTGTGATTGAAGAAGATGTACATATGGAAGATATTGGAGTGAAGATGGAGGAATATTTGCACCAAAGCTATGAAAAGTCACCTACCATTATAGTAGAGGAAAATGAGCAGTTGATAGAGGAGAATCAACAAACACAACACGAAGGAGGGGATACAGAAAAAGAACCGAGTTTGGAAGAAACCACGGAAGAAATGAGGGAAGGATCATATAAAAATATGCCTTCTGGAGATATAGTGAAGGAATTAAGTGTGAAGAGGTGATCATGACCTGAAAGAGCAGAAAATCCCCCAGAATATATTTGGGAGGTTGAAACAGTGATTCCAAGTGAGAATGTAATTGAGTTGTAGGAAGAATCATCTTCTTTGCATGATTATTCTTCCCATGTTCCCCTGATTATGAAGTTGAAATTGTCTTAGAGAAACCTCCCCAAACAGTTCCAAATATATTAAGGAGGAAGAGGTCATTGTCAGTTTTTCCATCAACTTTCCCAAGTACAAGGAGAAGAACTAGGGTTGTTGTCGCAGGAGAAGCAGCTAAATTGAAAATGGCATAAATTAAGATTCTTGTGTTGCATCCTCTTTCACCCATTGTTACAAAAGAACCATTGGGTGATGAAAATCAACAAAAAAATTTTGTTGTAACACAAGAACCAATTGACAACCTGAGCCCAAATCAAAGAGTTGTTGAAACACAAGAACCTGTTGTTGAAAGAAGTAAAAGTCAGATTCATTCCAAATTTTTTTAGAATGATCAATTGAAAAGAGAAGTCCAGAGGCTTACAGGGGAAATGGAAATGATAAAAGAAGAAAAGGAAGCCCAAAGGCCTCTTCCTCATGATCTGGATTTATTAGTGAAAGAAACCCATATTGTAATGACCCTAATTAAATAAATATTTAAAGACTATAAAGTAAAATTAATTAAAGAAAACAATCGTGATTAATTAAGTAAATACTCTAACTACAGATCACATTTAATGACCTTAGAAGTAAATTTAGAAGATCAATGAACAATGTTAAAAAATGGTTGCGTATGCAGAGAAGGGGAGCCTGTTAGTCCCGAGAAGATAAAACATTAATGGAGGGATAAGGGACGGGGACGAGGGCAGGTAGGGGAGTAAAGGAGGAGTCGGTGTAGGAGGGATAAGGGGGAAAGGGAGGTGGTCGTGAGGGGCATGGGACGGAGGAGAGATTTTTCTGAGGACTTTTGGACTTGCTGTGAGCACAGAGTTTCGGACTGTGGCTTTTGATCAGTTGAGGCACCGAGTTGCTGGAGGTTTTGGGCACGGGGGCCAGGATATCCGTAGATATCCTGGAGCTAGGTAGTTTTCCTAGTTGGCAGGGAGGACAGTAGTTTTGGGCAGTTATTTTCCTGTTTGTTGCAAGGTTGATCTAGTAGCAGGAAGCAGGAAGGTAGCAGCAAGGCACAGAGGCAACATAAATTAGCATCAGAACTAGGTACTTTGTTAAGTTATGTATTTATTTCTTTCTTCCATGAAATTAGTATTTATTGATAAATCTAAGTTACTGAAGTTGCTGTTATGAAAATCCATATTATGCTAGGAAGTTATTGTTTCAGTTTACGAAATAAAATGTTTATGAAACTTAATGATGTTTAGAATATTAAGTTGTTACATATGGTATCAGAGCGTCTTAGTTCGAAATCTGGGCCTAAGGGCCAAAACCCCGAGTGTTAACTCCATCCACGCTTAAACTACAAACAAAACACGTTCAGTTTGACCCGATATGACTGATACAGTATCCGAAAATATACTCAGGTAGTACCCCTAAGTTATCCAAACAAATGACCTCATAGATATATCACAAGTAACTACTTTAGGCAATATCCTGTAATTGGATCATGTATGGTCACTACAGTTTTAGTCTGAACATTTGAAGGAATGCCTTTAAAATAGTGGCAGCAAACCGGATAGTTGGAAGGATCACTTCCCACAAAATGATTATCCTTAAAACAACCTGAATAAAGTTATTGAGCACGAAAAACAGAGATGATAACTTAATTTTATTTTGAGCAATACTTGTCAATGAAGTTTCGGGTAGAATAGACACCTGAAATCGATGAAAATGTTGAGGGAAACTTCTGTCTAAGGCTTGAAGTTGGTAATAATTAATAACTACACGAATCATACTAAATAAAATGCAAAAGGACATTTGCAGGACCTTGAAAAGGCCTACTTCATCTCGAACTTACCTGAATGAGGAACTGCCAATGCGTAGTTGGGCAAAGGAAATTTAGAAGACTTGTACCGCACGGGAACAGCGTAAACTAGTTTCCTATACTAACCTCAGTGAAATTATAAATAATGAAAAATCTCAGGAGCTATAGACCCATACAAATATTAACCTTGCCAAGAAAGCAATGTTAACACTACGTAATGTTTTATGCAACTAATCGATTATCCCGAAGGAGAGTTGTCTATTACGTGGGAGAACGGATATGCGTCATCAGATCTCGGGCGAAATCTCGTCAGCCGTTAGATATCGAAGAAGTTGTGTCGGGTTTAAGTCCAAAGTGTGCAGAGGAGGAGTCCCGGAAAATCCATCGGGATATAAGAGTCATCAGGGTTTTGTTAAGTTAGAGAATCGAGACCTTGTGGTTCTATAAATCCCGAGAACGGATCCTAGTCGTTGATCTCGGCAGGACACACGTCAGCGTTCTGGGGAGAAATCAGGATTTTACCCATCGAAGATTTCATGAGTGTAGACTCGTACATGTTGAAATCGTGATCCGCAATTTCCCGATAGGATCGGAACCGTCCAAACAGTAGGGACACGTGTCAGGAGATTCCGCAGAGTCGGGGATCGGGAAATCGAGGTTTTCGAAGACAAAGAAACCTCGTCGTTGGGAATTACGATCCGCGATATCCCGACAGTGACGTAAGCATTGTGGGACCACCAGAGTCAGAGTGGAGGACAGGTGTCCATCACCCGGGAAGAGTCGGGAACTCTGTGAGCAAGAGGTCGGGAAATCCGTAGAGGAAATCCCGATACAATCAGAGCCGTCCATCTGTGGGACAGGTGGAAACCATCGAGAACCATCGGCGTTTGGCCCCATCGGGAAATCAGGAATCCCAGGGACATGATGTTTAGGCACTTTGAATTCGTGATCCACGAAACCCCGATGAGTGGGGGCCAACTGTCGACACAACAGAGAAGGAGGACAGAGGCATAGTGGAGGCCAGCTGTCAGCCAACCGGGGAGTCGGGAGATCAGGGTTTTCGAGGGCACAGAATGCTCACATGTTGGAGTCGCGATCCATGATATCCCGACGGGAGTTTTGAATCGTCCATCAGCGAGGACGTGTGGCGAGAGATCCCGGAAAGTCGGAGTTCGGGATATCAGAATTTTCGGAGTTGTGAAACTCTTGCACAATGGATTCGCGACCCGCGATTTCCCAACACGATCTGAGCTGTCCGATTTGAGGGACACGTGTCCAAGGATTTAAAGGAGTCGGGGTTCAGCATTTTAGGCTTTTGCATACAAAGGAATTGTTGCATTAGAAGTCGCGATTTTGCGATTCCCGATAGAATGACACGAGGAAGAGGTGACGTGGAGGAGAGAGCTCACACGTGCATTGGAGATTGGCATTTCGGGATTCTTGGTGACGAGAAAATCACGTTAAGAGAACTTGCGAACCCCGAAAGCCGACACAATTAACTTAACTCTTAATCCTTGATTAAAAGAATTAATTAATGACTGTTTAATTAAGACCTAAACTTATCACGAAATCGGAGATCGGGGTTTCGTGATCCAATGTACGCCGATTCTCTGTTATGGGAAATCCCGAATCTCGATTTCATTAACAGTTAACTCACAAAAGTAAAGGTTATAACCCACATTAAATAAAATTTTAAGGGGGCGCTGGAAACTTTATACTTTTGTAAGAATTTTAACCATTCGTTGGCCAATGGTAAATGCTAAAAGGCATCGCGAAATTTGAAGTGAAGAAATTCTTGCACGAGGAGGACCGAAACCCCAATGGGGAGCCACAAGACTGCGGTCATGTAGGAACAGGTCGCATGAACCTCGGCTAGATGAAAAGGAGAGAATGCACAAGGAAGAGGTGCATCAGGTATCGGAATATCGGGAATTCCATAGACACGAGGTTCATGCAATACGATATCGCGACATCCGAAACCCCGATAAGGGACAAGGCTGTGGCCTGGTGGTATAATGGTCATATGGACCAGGAATTTAGCCCTAAGGGATAACGCACTAATACCGCATCAGCATATCGGTGATCGGGACTCTATGAGGACAGAGGTTCGTGACAACGAAAGTCGCGAAACCCCGAATCTCGACAAGGAATAGGACTACGGTCACATAGGACAGGGTCACATGGACCAAAGCATAGCCTAGGGGAGGGCTAAAGCTAGAAGGGAGTGCATCGGCATATCAGACATCGGGAGTCCGTAAGGACAGGAAACTCTTGGCATCGGGCATAAGGAAACCCCGAAATCCGAAATTTAAGTGGGGAAATTTCACAGTTAGGAGAAAAAGGTCGTGAGCAATACGGAAGGCAATATATGCGCAGCTAACTACATGCATATGAATAGGCGAATAAATTTATAAAGATAAATGAAATAAATGGAAAGCAAAATACCCAAAATCCATACAGGGCTGGAATTACAAGCAAATCATTTTGTTTCAAAAGAAGAAATCACCATTCATTACCACTGCGTAAGCAAGGTTTGTGCAATTTCTGATACGAATAACCCCGCGTTCTTCATGAAGGTACTGAAACTGTGCACAACATGTGGACTGAATCATACCTCTTACTATAGCTGAGGGCGAGCTCCACAAAATGTACAGACAAGGGATTGGTTCCCAACATTTCAAGGAGACTGGACTCCAGGTCCTGGATCGTATCAGGGGCCATATCAATATACTCTGTTTCTGCAAAACAAACTGGTAAAGTGCTCAGAAAAACGTTGTGGAGGTGAGCCATGGCAAGGGGGATTCTGAAAACCTCTGAGCAGAGCAGAGGCAGATCTATGGTGGACAAAGACTGATGCGAGGAAAGTCCCAGTGGATGAGAAAGTGGGACAGAGGAAGAACGCGTAGAGAGTTGGAAGGTTGACAGGTGTAGAAATTGGGGGTTAGATACGAGGGAGCTTATGAAAGCCAGACGAGCACGTGGAACCCATGCATTCCCGAACCCTTGGGTATACGTTCAATTATTATATATATATATATATATATATATATAAAATAAAGTGTTAAAAATAATTTAAAGTAAATTAACTAATTTAGTATAAGTAATTTATATATAAATAAGAATAAGTTAGTATAAAATTAAAGTAAAATTAATCTGGGTTAAATTAGTGTAATAATAATTTTAAATTAATTATTTTATTTGAGTGTAAGGTTAATCTACTTTAAAGTTCGATGTTAACCAAGCTTAGATGCTTCATCCTAACCCAAACCTAGCCAATTCCCCTGATGGAGTAATGTCTGTTTACAGACAAGTAAAGAAAACTTACGCCCAACCCTGTTTCTAAGTTTAAGTAACACCCATTTGAAACGTCCTTGAACTCACCCGGACAATTTTGGGGTGATGCAGGTTAAGTCATACAAGATGGTCAGGACTCGAAGGGGTCAAGGCAGGGGAGAGTCGTCACGGGCACCACCGACGCCACCCACACCATCAACACCACCAACACCACCAACGCCACCAGCACCACCACCACCATCGCCCGAACTAGCCCTCATACTACGCTCGTTGGAAGCCATTAATGAGACTTTAAAGGGGCGCCAACTAGTAGGAACTGAAGTAGAACTCCCATCGTCTGGGACGGGTAATCCAGAAGCATCAAAGAACTCAAGGGGAGAATTTCCACCTGAAGACATCATGCGAGAATTGTAGAAGATCAAACTTCTGGAGTTTGCCAGGGATCGCGCCAGTGAACGCGCGAAAGCATGGTTGGAAGGCATGACAAGGTGTTTTGCCTTAAGGGACTATGTGTCCAATTCAAAGGCAAAGATCACAATTTTTTAGTTAAGAGACAACGCCTTGAACTGGTGGGGAAACTTGGAAAGACAACTACACCTTACCCTAGACACAGTATCTTGGGAACTTTTCGAGGAGAGGTTCCGAAGGAAATATCTACCAGCATACTACGAGGAGCAACAAGTAGGGGCATTTCATGCCTTAGTACAAGGAAACAGAACTGTAGAAGAATATGAGATTAGGTTTATGGAACTGGTCAAATACGTTTCATATATGGACAATGACCAACGACGGGCAAAGCATTTCATTTATGGATTGAACCCAAAGATAAGATCTATGGTGCAGATGTGGAAGCCATCTTCAGTAGCAGAGGTGGTAGAAAATGTGCGTTACGCAGAAGAACACATGAACTTAACAAGGGGTGCAAGATCGACATTTCCGCATCACCCTGGATTCGTAGGAAAGACCCCGAGGATATTTCCTAGGGGAGGGGGCTCAAGGCCACCACCTTATGGTAACAAAGTCATGCCAAGGACAGTAGTTGCAAGGATTTCAATGGCAGCTAGTGCAGCATCTCGTTCATCGCCAACGGTGCAAACAGGTCCACGACCATATCGGGGAACAACTAGTAGGGGCAGGGGTTCTAGGGGAAGGAACTCATTTCGGAATTAGCTACATAACAGTGCACCAGTTCAATCTCGTATTACATGTTAGAGATGTGAAGGACCCCATTACGAATGAGATTGTCCAGAGTTACAATCAGGGTTTGTGCATAGAGAAGGAAAGGCACCAATGGGGAGGTCAAGTAGCAATAATCAGATTTACGCAGCGGTTAACAACCGCCAGGCCGAACATCAATCCACAGTAGTAGAATCCTCAGGTACGCTAAATCATATTAATGTTAAGATTTTGTTTGATTCTGGTGCGACAGATAGTTTCATTTCACCATCTGCATTAAAAAGGAGTGGGTTGGCAGCCTACAAGCATGATGACTTTAAACAAGTCGAGATGCTTTGGGGGAAAAACAAGTTGTAGGACCTAGTGTCGATAATTGTATAGTAGACCTAGGAGTGTTCACTACCAGGTTAAAGGTATGCGTCACTACTCTTGGGGCGTATGACCTAATCATTGGAATGGATTGGTTAGCAGCTCATCGACCTTTGGTAGATTGTTTTGCAAAGAGGGTTCTTTGTATTGATGATGAAGGAAGACCAATAGAGATCCAAGGTGTACAGAGAAAAGTGTCATTATGCTTTATATCAACTATGAAGGTCAAGATATGCTTGAGACAAGGGTGTCGACTTTATGTAGTGGAAGCAGTGAATGAAAGGAAGGGACCCTCATTAGATCAGTACCCGGTATTGTCAGAATTTCAGGATGTTTTTCCGAATGAGTTATGAGGGTTACCTCCTGAAAGGGAGCTTGATTTTACTATTGAGATAAACCTGGTGCATAACCAATATCCAAGACTCTGTATCGAATGACGGCGCTGGAACTTTGTGAATTGCAAATGCAGTTGAAGGAGTTACTAGACTTAGGGCTAGTAAGGCGCAGTGTCTCACCTTGGGGTGCACCGGTAATTTTTGTAAAGAAGAAGGATGGATCCTTACGACTGTGTATAGACTACACGGACTTGAACCGTGCTACAGTGAAGAATAGGTACCCAATGCCGTGAATAGATGACCTCTTCGATCAGATGAATGGAGCAGCGGTATTCTCAAAGATCGATTTGCGATCAGGGTATCACCAGTTAAGGATTAACGAAGGTGATATCCCAAAAACTGCCTTTCGAACTCGGTTTGGACATTACAAGTTTGTTGTAGTACCTTTCGGATTGACTAATGCACTAGCAGTATTCATGAGCCTCATGAACGACGTATTTCGAAAGTACTTAGATCGATTTGTACAAGTTTTTCTAGATGACATTCTCATCTATTCCAGGAATGAAAGAGAACACGAGGAACACTTGTGAATAGTGTTGTCTTGCCTTAGGGAGAACAAATTGTACGGGAATTTGTCGAAGTATTCCTTCTTCCAGAAAGAGATCCACTATTTAGGTCATATCATTTCAGGCGAAGGAATCTTGGTGGACCCAGAAACGGTAAAGGCCATTATGGAATGGCCAGTGCCGAAAAATGCACATGAGGTGAGAAGCTTCATGGGGCTAGCGGGTTATTACCGAAGATTTGTGGAAGGATTCTCAAAAATAGCAAAACCAATCACCACTTTGCAACGCAAGGGGGTAAAGTATGAGTGGACAGAAGAATGTGATAGTACATTCATTGAACTTAAGAGATTACTAACTAGTACGCCAATTCTACGAGTGCCAGATATGGAAAAGGACTTCATTGTCTGCACGGATGCCTCGAAACAAGGGTTGGGGGCCGTGCTAATGCAGGATGGAGGAGTGATATCTTATGCGTCAAGAAAGTTGAAGAAGCACGAAGAGTTATACGCGACTCATGATTTAGAGTTGGCAGATGTAATGCTAGCTCTGAAACTTTGGAGGCACTATCTTGTGGGGCGAAATTTTGAACTCAAAACGGACCATCAAAGCTTAAAACATCTCTTCACTCAAAGAGATCTGAATGCCAGGCAAAGGCGATGGAGTGAGTTTATGAGTGAGTATGATTTTGGTATTTCTTATATAAAGGGAAAGGAAAATGTGGTCGCGGATGCCTTGAGTAGGAGACCATGTATCTTCTCCTTGGTAACCTTAAAGGTCAATCTAAGGGAACATGTGTGGACACAACTACTAGGAGACAGTTGGTATTTGAAGGTTACTTCAAACCTCCAGAGTGGGAGGCAGTTAGAGCCAAAGTATGAAGGATTTAGTCTAGAAACAGATGGACTGTTAAGATATCGAGGAAGGATGTACATCCCTAAGAATGGGGATATTCGAAGCATCATACTGAAGGAAGCCCATAGATCACTTTATTGTGCGCATCCGAGAGTGAAGAATATGTACGCAGATATGAAGAAGCTCT
>ML850204.1:0-18992 GCA_009831015.1 Picea engelmannii
CTAAATTCTATGCCCAAACCTCATTAAATACTTCCTTAAAATACAATATTCTATTGGATACATTTCTAATATAAAAATATCTAAATTTATGCAAACTCATTAATTATCATAAATAAAGAAACACGTCCATTATATCATATCAATTAAAAATTGCATAATATTTAATAAAATATACAAAACAATATAAATAATAAAAAACATAAAGAAATATTATAAATGGAAAGGAAAAAATCCACATAAAAWAATTAACATAAATAATTAATTAACTTAAACATAATCCAAATCACATAATAAAATAAATTTATTTTCAATTATTTATTAAAAAAATTAAAAGATATACAAAAATTATTTAAGTTAAACATTAAAAGATATACAAAAGTATTTAAGTTAAACATAATCAACATCACATAATAAAATAATTTTTCTTTCAATTAAACCAACTTTATAAAAACTTTCTTATTAACTAAACCAGAAACAACTTTAAACACAAAAATATAAATAATAACAAATTTTTCATTCTAGCGGTTTGATTGAAAAAAAGTAATAATTAAATTTTATATAAAAGGAAAAGGAAGAAATAAATTTCAGGGAGGTTAAACTAATGGAAGATACAGTAATGATGATTGACATGTAAACATTTAATGACTGGTGAATTATGTCATTACAATATCTTAAAACTTTAATTTATTTTTTATTTAAAAAAGTTAAAATACCAACAATAACTATAAGAAAAAGTAGGTGAAAGAAAAACTAAATTGCATGTGTTATAATAGCTAGAAATAAACTGTAATAGTGATTAGCATGATAGCATATAAATCGTATCCGTGTAAAAAAATATAACTTTTATTCTTTCTAATTTCAGAAATAAAATTAAAAACAAATACAATTTAAAATGCGAAGAAATGGGTTATCTGTTTAAGGAACTAAAATGCATAGCAAAGGCTGGTTAAACTAATCATATATGCAGGTTAGTTGAGGAATGAATTAATATAGATGGCGTTAAAAAAATGTTCATGAGTAATTTTTAAACTATTAAAAAACCTAAATTCAATAACTGTTAAAAAACCTAAATTAATTAAGAAGAAACGACAGGCGGTTACACTACCACAGACACAGATTAAACTAATTAGAAAGAAATAAAGTGTCTGTTAACCCAAAATACAACGAGGCTAACTACTATCCATATGGATAAACACAGATAAACACAGGGAAGCAGAAGTAAAATGTATCGTTTAGAGAGCAGTACAATTCTATAGAAAAGGTTTGATGTTCAAACGATGTAGGCAGTTGCAAATTTCACTGAACCTGAAGAAATGCGTGTTCGCTGCCTCGTATGGACCTCCATTGGGACATGTGATTTGCAAGGAAGGGATGTCGGTGAACCGGACGGAAGAGATCTAATTCATTCTACAACTAGATGATCCCAAGATGCAGATAGAGGTTAAGGTGTTTCTAGGGCCGGGTACTACCAGAGGTTCATTAAGAACAATGTACATCGCTTCTAAGGAACTCTTGCAAATGTCGAAATAGCACTAGCAAATGCTAGAATTCAACTTCTTTTAACATAAGCTAATGCATAACACTCATTAAAACACCAGTCAAATATTTCAAATTAATACAGAACTCTTTACGATGCACATAACTGATTGGTGGAACACTTGCGGATGCTGGAACATCAAAAGGGTGGAGCATAAGGGAAGGAAAGAACTACACTTATGGGAACAAGTCTTCTCTCTAGGAAAGAAGTTGTGACATGAAGGTAGAAGCTTAAAAACTTATTGAAGAGGAAATGGCAAAAATTCACGCATAGCTCGACTTATAAAATAGGGGGAGGGCCTTAGATCGTAGTCTGTTGTTGTAAAATACTCCGGGCCGGTTCCAAATAGTCCAAACGTTTAAAACAAATAATGAACAGTCCATACAAATAAGGAACTTACATTTAAAACTTAAAACAGTCCAAACAATCCAAACGTTTAAAACAATTATTTACATTTACCACAAATATTTTAAACATACAATGAAGGTTTGGAGACTTACCTGTTGCAAACGCAACGACTACGACGACGCTCACGACCCCTACGCTCACGACCTCCCGGCAACCTCAGTTGCGCTCCCGACCTCCTGGCGACCTCAACAAACACAACCGCTCATGACACAACCGCCCTGCGCTCACGACACAACTGCTCATGACATCAAACGACAACACAGAGTAGCTTACCAAAACAAAATTTCTCCCGGCGACCTTAGCAAACACAACCACTCATGACACAACCGCTCATGACACAACCTCCCTGCGCTCACGACACAACCGCTCACGACATCAAACAACAACACAAAGCTTATTACCACAACACAATTTCGTAAAACATTCCAACATCAATGTGTGGTTAATATATAACCAATCTTTTGGCCGAAAGATAGTTCGGCCGAACAATTTTTCGGCTGAAATATAGTTTGGTCGAATAATTGTTCGGCCGAAAACAGATTGCCAAAAAAAAAATCCGGTCGACCAAATATGTACACGCAAATCGAGGGGGCGGTTATTCCACCGTTTGGTTTGACGTTTATGTTTTCAGCCGAAAAATAGTTCGGCCGAAAACAATATCTTTCGGCCGAAAAAAATTATTAGTTCGGCCGAAAAAATGTTTTTCGGAATTTTGGAGACCTGATTATCATGAAAGTGTAACCCACCTTCGTGATTTCACCCTAGACCTAGTTAATTTTTGTTTAAATTAAGATTCTCCAACTTCATTTCTTTTCATTTTTCTTTTTCTTCGTATATTCTTTCCAATTCTATGTTTTTGAATTTCATGAACTTCTTGGACATCAATTGTATCATCTGGTACATTTTCTACAATATTTCTTGGAGCATCTTCTATGTTTTCAAATTCATTTTTAGCTAAGAATTATGACCATCCCATTCCTTGCTTCATTAATTCATTTTTAACTATCATTTTTATTAGCCCGTGATGATATAAAGACATGTCCTTGTTTCTAAAAAAAATTGTATTTATCTAGGCATCTTTATCA
Organism: Picea engelmannii; assembly: GCA_009831015.1. Classification (NCBI taxonomy): domain Eukaryota; kingdom Viridiplantae; phylum Streptophyta; class Pinopsida; order Pinales; family Pinaceae; genus Picea; species Picea engelmannii. The sequence continues at coordinate 3,031 of ML850204.1, forward strand.
AAGTTTGTAATAGGTAATAAGGAATATTTAAGGGATTTTTTCGAATGAAGGATAATTCTTATGTGGTAGAGGAAAATGAAGTTAAATATACCTTCATAAGTGGTGTATTTTTGGACAAGGAAGGAAATATATTTCCAGGGGTCCTTTAACCATAATCTTGGAACCCTTGCTACCTAGTTTAGGTTATTTTTCATATTCCTTAAGAGGAATGGTGTCAATGGCTTCATCTCCATTGGCTTATTTTTAAACCACTTTTCATCAGTTTATGGAAGTCCTATGATTTTTGATAGCAAGTGTTCATAAATATGGAGCGTTAGGTTACCTACTTGAGCCTCTTCACCATCAAATGATTGAGAAAAAACCCTCATGACTTCCACATTATTCCCGTCGAATTTTTCAAAGAACTTCATCCACCCTTATCTTCTGAGAATTAGGTTTCTCTCTAGATGAATTTCCACTAGCTCGATCCAAATAGGTTTAAACCATACTGGCATTGCTTATGAAACCATTCTTTTAATGAACCATCTTCTTCATATGTTATGTTCTTCAAGCCTTGGTCTTCAAATTATGTTCTTCCAATTTGATTCTCAAATGTTTGTTTTGTAATATTTTTTCTTCAAATTCAATCTTTGGAGTTTTGTTTTTAACTTTCTTATTTTAGAAACAAAACCCTGCAACTTTGTCTTTAGCAATTGAAAACCTAAGATCTGGTGCTTTATAATTTTTGTATATGCTGAAGAGATGAATGATATTTGTTTCCCACAATTTGGATTGCAAGCCAGCAAGGGAGGATGCTTACTCTGCATCACCAGAAGATTCTTGATTTTGTAAAGTTGGGATGGGTAAAATATGGATAGTCTTAGGATTATATGATGATCATTAGAAATATGTATGGAGTGGTAATGGTATATAAACAAGTAAAGGTTGAAAGAAATGAGTAGTGTTTAGATACGATAAAATGATCGATACTAGTATAGGGTAGGGAAATAATGATAGGTTTTAGTATGGTATAAATTGTATGTAGTGGTATGAGTAGAATGGGTGAGGTAGAGCATGGAAGGCATATATGGGATCAAAAATAAAATCATATAGGTAACTTTATTTGATTTTTAATTTCTAAATCAACAATTTAAAATATCAAACCCGAATTATACTAATTCCTTGGATTTTGAATGCTTGAAGGCAAAATTTATTTAGTTGATGTAGTCTTGTAGCTTGAATGTCTTCATAGTTACTTCATGAAATCTTCTTTTGATGTAGTCCAAATTCCTTTATTCCTATTTAAGTTATTTTTTTATGAATTGGAAAGAAAAATTATCCTCCAGAATATTGTATATCAAATGTTGATTTGTAAGATAGAAAGTATAAAATATTTTGCAAAATCTTACACTTACCATTGAAATTGTTTTCTACAAATGAAGGAGATTACATTACTAAGAAAGAAAGAACCTATGTAACATAGTGAGTTGATTTCATATATTATTATTTTTATCACAAATTTCAAAGTTGTTACAAGATTTTATTAGATCTTGTAATTATAGAATAGTAAATCCTGTGATAAATTCTACTAGCCAATTTCTCGGTTTTCCGGGAGAAATTCAAGTCTAGTAATGCCGTAAATCTAGTTTTCACTACCAAACTTGTTTTCACATCCATTATTCATTGAATGTTTCTGAGAAATAAATTTTTCATCCCTCCATATGTACAAGATAATTCTTGTATTCAATGGGTATGTCCTTTATTGAGAAATTTTCTCATCCAATTGCTTATGTTTCCAACAAAAAATCAATCTTAGATTGTGCCGGAAGATCTGGTTTTCAAAAGTAAACTGTTTATTTTTAATTTTTTTGTTCTCTTTTTCTTGTTTCTTTATTATTCTTCTGTGTGTGTGTCACATCCCTAGAATCCAAGGCCATGCCACGCTACCTCAATAACCTCTTCTTGAATTCATTTTTAATATCTAATTCCAACAACTAAATAACTAAGCATGGAAGAGCACATGCATTCATCAATATTCATGTTAAGATATGAAATAAAGACCATCATGGCATGTACATCAATAACCAGCAAGAAAGAACATTAGTAATGCATATCTCAGAGATAATCAACAATACACAATAGAAATAATTATTTATAAGAAGAGAAACACAATAATAGATATAACTTTTATTTAAAAAAAATTGTCACCATCTGAATGCATACCAAGGATATTCCAACCAACCTTAGAAATAGTTGTTCCAAGTCTTAACAATAGTTCACCCTCGAGCTAGGGCTATGAATCCACAAGGATGGGTTCTAGGATGACGCTCAACTTCCAAAACCAGTCAATACTCAAGCTCTCAGAGTTTCTCAACAAACATCAATCCAAATTTCACCATCTTTGTTCTCCGAGCCTGCACAACCCAAGAGATTGAACCCCCTTCACTTCCATGTAGTCCCTCAGACTGTCCACTTCCTTCCAGGGCTCCAGTGAAATTGGAAAATAATATCAATACTAGAACTCTCTAGGACTTGTAGATGCGGAAAGGTTTATTATATTTCCAATGCATCCATGCACTTAGGCATCAATTCATTATTGGAACGATAAATAATTAATTACATCCAATAGACAATGGATCTTCTCTTCCTTTGATTCATTTTCCATGCATAGACCATATCAAGAATGAATGAGGAATTTGAAATATGAATGAGTGATTAAATGAACAACTAACCAACTGAACAATCCATTAACCCCAAGACAATCAATAATAGGGATTTTGTATCTAGGCACTCCAAGTCCCTCATGCTCTCCTCAAGAGACTCATGTGCCCCCTCATATACACCCTAACAAAACCATGGGTGATAATTAATTAAACTAGGTGTAAGGGCTTAGTTCCTCATTCCCCCCTCTCTCATGGAATCATAACCCCCTATAACTATTGTCCTTGTCCATTCTGCATCCAACGATGTACTTTATTATTAACAATGATAAAACTACATTTCCTAGGTGCTCTAGCCTCTTTTAATTGCTCAGGACCTCCAACCTTTCATCAATTAAAAAAATAGATTATTGATTCGAGGACTCAAAAATGGGGTATTGCATTCCCCTCCCCCTTATTCTCTAACTTTCCTCGGTGCATATACAAAGCATAAATCAGAACTTCAAAATTCTTAAAAATGTTGTGAGTACTCTACTTGCATGGTATCCTCATTCTCCTAGATAGAATTTTCAAGACCGTAGTAGGTCCAATGAAATTTTACCAATTCTATTACTTGATTCCATAGTACTTTGATTTTTCTTTCCAATATGCACACTGGTTGGAACTGAAAGTCCCCTTCTGGCTCCACCTGAATCAAATTCCAATCAATAACATGGTTAATATCATGCACATACTTTTTCAGAAAAGATACATGAAATACATTATGCACATTCATGAAAGCAAGCAATGGAAGCATGTATGCAACTAGCCCTATTTTGTCCAATATCTCAAATGGGACACAGAATCTGGCTTCCATCTTTGTACAACCACCCAACTTCAATGAGATATTCTTGGGATTCACTTTCAAAAGCACATGCTCTCGCAATTCAAATTCTCTAGTTGTCCTATTCCTATCTATCTTGTGCTTCCTTCAAATTCTTCTTAATTCTAACAATTTTATCTTCCATATCCTTTAGAAATTATGACCCAAGTACCACTATGTCTGTTGGGTTTTCCCAACTCATTGGAGTATCACATTTTTTCCAAACAACGATTCAAATGGGCTCATTTTCAATGAAGATTGATACACATTATTGTAGGCAAACTCAACCAAATGCAAATAATCTTCCCACTTATACGGCTCATACGTCACATACATTCTTAACATGTATTCAATTACATGGTTGATCCTCTTTGTCTATCCATATAAAAGTGGATGGTAGGTTGTGCTAAAGTTTATATTTGTACCAAATCCTTTACAAAATCCCCTCCATAAGTTTGAATTAAACTTTTTATCTCTGTGTGAAATAATTTCCTTCAATATTCCATTCAAACTAGCAATCTCCCTCGTGTAAATTTATACAATATTGGTTGTTGTATGAGTCATTTTCACAAGAAAAAAATGAGCAGATTTTGTCAATTTATCAACAACTAAAATTATTGAATCATGTTCCCTTGCTATCTTGGGAAACTTAGTGATACAATCAATGGTTATGACTTCACATTTCTTCTCTCAAATTGGAAATGGTTGTAGCAAACGTACTAGTTTTTTATCCTCAAAGTTTACTCTCTGACATTCCATACATCTAGAAATGTAATCGATAATGTATCTCTTCATCCCAAGCCAAAAGAATTGGCTTCTTACCACTGCAATTGTCTTCTAGTAACGAGGATGTCTGGCATATGTAACATTATGGATTTATCTTAACACCAAATTCCTAAGTTCTTTGGAACTAGGGAAATAAAATATGTTCTTAAGAATGAGTATCCCATCCTCCTTAATATCATACCCTTTGAATTTTTGTTGTACATTCTCTTGTTGTAAACCTTCTTTTACCTGTAGGTAATGTTAGTCTGTAACAACAACATCCAAAATTGCACTCTTTATATCTGATTGATTCATACTAATGGTTGTATCATGCATGAGATGTACTTGCTAACTGGTCCAAATTCACCCGACAAAAGTAGGGATTATCCCTGATAAGAATTCCCAATTAGACCTCTCACCATTTGGAATAGGAAACCCATATGGATTTTGTCCCAACATCCATTCTTGGTTTGGTTCTACTAGTTGTGTCCTGATCCACCCATGAGGGTGAGTGATGATGGTTATGAAAATGGAAGATGTATATGAAGAATATCTAAATGTAGATATAATCTACTTCTATACTGGTCTATCTTAGCTAGGAGTGAATAAATGTAAGTGAATGAGCTGTGACATGAAACTAACTCTACCAATGCCTTATCCTAGATAACTAAAATGAATAAATAAAGTCATATAACACATGCACATGAATGTGTAACAATAATAGTCTAAGTCACTATATCACATACATTGGCAAATCATTCGCTCAATACATGTAATATAAGAGAGATTGGAAAAACTACAAAGGGACATATATTACATTAGAATAGTCCATGAACAAACATGCTCTTACATCCCATGTGAACAACAAATATTCTACTTGAAATAGTTCACAGTTAAACTGCCACACATGAGATTCCTTCTCTGTGTCAAAAGCTGGCCCTAAGGGCTTTTCCATATTAACAGTTTCAACAATAGTACATGAAAACTCTAAGGAAATCACTCAAATTTTAGTTGGCATTGTATTCCCAAAGTATTTCAGAAGTATACAATGTTTGAAGAGCCAAAAATCCCTTTATTTAGGTTTTATTCTAGTATTTATTGAGGTTCAATAAGACCTTTGGCATTTCGTCTCCCTCCATGACCTTTCATCTTCTAACGTTTTTCCTCATCCTCTTTATGATGATGAGTAATAAGGACAATGGTTACATTTCGAATTTGTCTTCTATTGTCAATTGGTCGTCATGGATTTCGAGCATATGTTCCTTGTGCATCATGAAGACTGGCCTTGGGTATGGGGGAATCTTTGTCATAGGGTTCAAACTTCTTTTTCAATAGTTTGATCTTGGTTCCGCTCACTGATTTTCATTGCTATAACAATTGAAATCGTTTTACCATTCCATTTTCTTTGGTTGCAGATCACATTGCAAGAGTGTGTATCCCTCTTAGCATGGGTACCTAACACTGTTCAACATATAGTATATGAGAGTAAATCCAAATAAGACATCAGGACAAATCATTATAATGCATATGAATGGGGCATAAAATAATTTAAGTATCATTTATAAACTTCCCTGATTTCAATTCATGGTTTCTTTGAAGTTTGCTCGCAATCGAGTTATGGTGTTCTTCAAGAGTGTCAATAAGGTATCAAATATTAATCCAAAACCAGGTATACCATATGTTATTAATTTATCAAATCCTATAACTACTATATTGTAGAGCTGAAAAATACCTTTCCAATGGTATAAAGAACGCACAAAACAAACACTTGAGTAATAAGTTATGGCCATTTTACGAAAGACATTTTTTCATGTTTATGAGGAGTTAGTACTAACTCATCCAACCTATAATAAGTATACCATGAATTAGGAATTTATGAATTCATATAAAAAAAAAATTGTAGAGCTCAAAAATACCTTTCCAACGGTATAAATAACGTGCAAAAAGGACACACGAGTAAACATTTATGGTCGATTTACGAGAGGCATTTTTTTTTAGTGTCAGAGGAGTAAGTACTAACTCCTCTGACCTATATCAAAGGAGTTAGTATTAAATCTTAGTAGGAGGAGTTAATACTAATTCCTTCAACTTGTATCAAAGTGCTTTGAACTAACTCCTCTGATATGTATTGGAGGAGTTTGTTCTAAATCCTTCGATATGCATTAGAGGAGTTGAAGGGAAATCTTATGACTCACTTCGGAGAATTCAAAGGGAACTTCTCCTTCTGGGGAAAAAAAAATTGGAAAAACTTCTAAGTGTCGAATTGGCAAGAGACAATGAGAGCCTGAGTTTGAAAGCCCATAACTTCCTCATATGATTCCTGATTGAGGTGTCATTTTTTGCAACACGGAGAACATAGAGAGACTCTTATATCAATATAACTGAAAATATTTTTCCATCATTTGAGTGGATCCATGTCTACTGATGGCCACAACTATCGAGGATTGCTTGGAAGGAAATACTAGACAATAGTTTTGGCACTTTCAGACCTTGGATTTTGATTCTGTTGGTTGTGTTGGAATCATAATGGAGAAAATAATACAACTGGTCTATTTTAGGGATGAAAAATTCATTTGACAGACGCCAAAGGGTTGCACCCAAAGGCATTTTTTAATGAATTTTTTTTGTCCTACGTTCTTTTTTGCTTCACCCAAATTTAATTCCATTAATTATTGTGTCATATGTGATGTACAAGCTCTTGATCCACCCATTGACACTGAGGTTATGCGTTAATAGAAAAAAATTATAATTCCACCAAAACTACCAACTATCATCAATTGCGCTTAGCACTGTCTAGGAGATGAAAGGACCAAATTTCTCCCAAAGTGCATTTTAGAACCAATGCAAGACCTATAATTGTTGTGATTAACCCATATGATGCTAAGCGAGGCTTCCATAATGAATATTTAGATGTAACATCAAGAAATGAAAAACAAACAAGCTAGTTCCACATGCATGAAGAAAGCCACTAGGAACACTAAAACTTGATTATGACTGCGATTTGAAGCGAATCAGGTGAGATAGGAAATTATTGACCAAATGTCTAGATATGAATGGAGATTTTATTCATTGTAAATGTAAGGAGATTGATTGATGAACGCAACAAGAAGGGATTTGAGCCGGGAGGGCGATGGGATACTCCTTAAGGAAAAAGTGGGCTATGCTGACCTGATCAATGTTGGTGAGAGGAAGCAAATTGTCCTTGATGTGCTCGATGAAAATGAGGGGTATAAATATTTCCGCTAAAATGTTTACGACAAGAGGGGGAAACATGTCAATAGGTAGTGCATTGGGAAAGAAGAGATGAACCTCATCAATAAGCATTGTAACGAAGCGAAAGGGAGGGAGCATTTATGTTATGTGTTACAACAACGCGAGTATAAGGGGGTCAGTTGGTGAAAGGTGTGGATGTGATGAATATAATAATGTGACCAATATCGGTGAGACAACATTGATCATGCAAACTTCGTTGATGATGAAGATGTGTGTTCGTGAGGTTTGGTGGAAGCGCGCTTGTGCATTAGCCAAGTTCAAAGGGAGGTGTCTTATGTATCGATGAAGAAACCATTGGATTCCCAATGTGGGGGGGAAGACATGATACGTGCATCAATACACTATGTGTCATCACATTAAGAAGGGACTCATTGAAGTGCAGATCTTCGGGTAGAAGTGATTTGAGGAGGAACTAGAAATGATAAGGTGAGGTAGGGTGAGGAGAACTTGGGCTTAGCCACTTGTATGAGGGAGAGAAAGTGAGGGCTCTGGTTGGAAGAATTAGAGGGGGTCCCAATTTCTTATCTTGGATAGAGGCTAAGATAAGAAAATTGGGAGGTTTTTGTTCGGGCACAACAAATGGTGACACACTAGGCCAACCCAAAATATCTTCTAGTATTTCCTAACTCATAAGTAGAAAATATAGAGGGTCATGAAATTTACTTTTAAGTTCAAAAAATTCTGGAAATAATGTGTAACAATTACTTGAAAGATTACATCATGGTGGGCTCTGGTGATGCTTTCATATCAACTAGACGAGCTCGTCTGTTATAGATGCATGATAAATGATGATGAGATTTACTTCCTTAAACTGTATATATGATCTGAGTTGGTATCTTCGTCGTGGGGTTGATATAGGTTTGGGATAAATAAATATTTTTCACCAGGTGCATAAATAGATATCTCGCAATTGTTACTCCACTTCCCACAAGGTTCCATATCCCTGGTGGAGTCACCATGGCATCACAGACATTTCTCCACCATCAGTGAGCATTCATATCCCTAACGTAGATATCTGCATGTCCCCTAGTTTGGTCAAACTTTCCTTTCCATTCGTTCTTAGCTTATTTGTGCATGCTTAGCATTTCCCTAAATCTAAAAAACCAACTCCTATATCTAACTTTTCCCTAAACCTGAAAAACCAACTCCTAGATCTAAGCCATCACTTCCTACATGTTTTGAAATGTTTCTGCTACTTTCTTGGAATGAAGAAGAGTTAAAAGATAACTCATGTTATCCATCTGGGAGCTCATTAAACAAATAAAATTTTGAATAGGAGGAGAAATCCAATTATGGAGGAGGATAGAGATGAGAAAAAGGAGAGTTCTTTCTAAAAATAGGGGGTTGTCATATTATGGTACTGCAAATGCCATGGAAGAAAGACATTAAATCCATAGGAAGAAGAGGAGGGAGGAAACCAAAGGGAAAATAAAGAGGGAATATCTTGTAGAAATAGAGACCAAATTTATTTCAAGTATAACCTTGTTATTCCAAGGGAAATTTAATCATAATATTATCCAAGAACCAAGAAAAAAATAGTTGGACTACATTCTTAGAATGTAGAACATTTTTATTTTCTATGTCGACGCTAAATATCACTCTAGGGAAGAGAATGTCTAAGGGACTCTGGAACAAAGAAGGAATTCCCTTCCTTATGTTGTGTGCGTAAGTCTTGTGAGTGCCAATGCTGGTCTTCCAGAGAGATTGGTAAAATTAATTAGTAGCATGGTTCTTTGGTTCATCAATCAATCTTTCTTGGATGAGATAATAGTAGGATCATTTTTTTTGAGTTTTCCTTCATCAGCCTGGTGGTATCATCGTCTGGCTAGTGGATGGTGTAAATAAAGAAATACCTATGATTGGGTTGAAAACTGCTCTATCTCAATTAGTTTCTTGGAATTCAATATTCAATATAGATAAGTTCTTCACTTTTCTTAATAATTGTGTTATGATTGTACACTTTGCTAGTGTTTTATAGTTTGAATGTTATGGATTTCTTCCAAAGGGATGACTGGTCATTTGTATTATGTAATCAATTTTATGTATGCCAATTTGTTCATATAGATTGCATTTGTACTCTGCCAAAATATTTTTGTTGTGCATTCCAATTTATTATTATATATTGGTAGGGAAGTGGGATCTAAACCAAGGTCAATTTATTTCATTCTAGGCTTTGGTTCCTATCAACAAATTATTTTATATTTATGGTATTTTTTTATGGTTTTTTTCTTATGAAGCCGCAACTAGCTCTACTTATCCCCTCGATAGATATAGAAACAACAAATTGATTGTGAAATTGTATGTAAATCCGTTATATCTCTTGATAATATATTAAGTTTGATTTCAAGAAAGAGATATTGTTTTTATGATAATAATATAGTATGACCACTTGTAAATGTGAATCATCGTAGATAGTTGGTTGTGTCAAGCACATGATTAGTGGGAAAACCAGTAATTTGAACTATAAAACTCCATGTTTTGAATGCTCCTCTTGTATGAAAATATATTTAGTGATAAGTTGAAAATCATTATTTATTGGGTTCAAAATGACATTGGCCAAAAGAACCAATTCGGTAACTCTTAGTTTTAAACAAACCATTTGGGAAACAAAGGGATTTGAGATGTCTACATTTGGGAGGGAAATTTTTCATATATGCTTCAAATCCATGCAAAAAAAAATATTTTTTCATACATTGAATTGGGAAATAAAACCTTTGCAAAATCCATTTGTTTATAATTGTGACCATGAATGTAGAACAAAGGATTTTGTCTCTAAATATCTTGTTCAAGTAATCATTTGGGTAGTCAGTTTTGATCCAAGAACGATACAAAATCACTTTATGATATCAAAAACCTTTAGCTTTCATAGGTGGGAAGGATTTGTAGGGTTTATTGATGGAGTGCACATGTGATTCTTCAACCCCCTTCTCTATTCATGATTTACCTTGGAGTGAAATTTTTTAAAATGTTTTACTGCCAATTATGAATGGATTTTTCTCAAATTAAGTTGATATTGTTTCTTTGGGATTCCCATTTGACATGGTTTCATCTTCATCTCCCTCTTATGTCAGAAAGAATAATTTATACACTATTGGTTTTGATGATTATATTAAGTCCCCAAATTTATATGAAGCATAAGGAGGATGAAAATAAATTGAAAGAGTCGTGGAAAAATTCATTCAAAAGAATCCCAACATACCTTTGAATTGTGTAGAGGGATAGTCAAGGAGACTCCTAAAATTACATAAAATGTTGGTTATTTTCTCTCCTAGTTGGGGGGTTGAAGGCCTAGGGTTCGTCAAGATTGACCAACAAAACGATAAGGTATTGGTATATTCAATATTAATTCTAAGAGAGAATAAGGTCTCACTTGAGATTCCATGAGAAATACAAAGAACATTAGTCTTGTGTCAGATTTGAAGGGATGATAACAACCCCCCTTCTCCTTGCATTGTGCGACCTCCTGGTCAAGGATCTTCAATTCTCAGAGATAAATTAGCTCTCTGAAACCTTAATGGTCTCGCTTATAAATAACCACATGTCTCTTGAGTTGTTCGGTGCAAGTTCTATGACACTCGCGATCTCTTCATTCGCAATACCGGGCAATTAGTGTTCAGGTGCTAGCTACTCCTCCGTTAGATCCTTCATGCATATAACCTCAGGTTATGTCCACACGCAAATGTGGGCACGGTCAAAAGTGGTTTGGGATCAATCCAATTTTCTCCCCGCAATTCACCACCAAATTCCATGCATCCAATTTGCAATACCATGGCTTCTATTGTGGCCCACTCTCAAGTTTTTAAATTATGATCACTTTCCATCCCCACAATCCTTCGTAACTGTCGATCTTGCAATCTTGATGATGCTTCTAAACAGATGGCTCAGATCTGTCCTTTCCAAATCTACGGATCAGATTTAACCATTCTAAATCAACGGTTATTATTTATTTCGTGGTTCGGACTTCGGGAGTTTCAACTTTCAACCTTTTCTTTCCTTCGAAATGCACAGATTCTTGCTGCGTGTCCTCCTTAATCGGATGGTTATAATTTACTTTGGACTATCCAACAGTCGACGTTTATTTCATCCCTCCAACTCTCTAGGATTCAGGAGTTTCAAGTCTCAATCTAAAAATCTCGAAGTGATTTCTTCGGAGTTCATAATCTATCGCCACGTATCCTTCTGGATTAGATGTTTCAGATCTCCTTCGGGTCTTCGGTTTTCGACAATATCAATTCTCAATTGAAACCCAATTGTAATTTACCCAGAGCTCCTAATCTATTGACAGGTGTTCTCCTTGAATCAACGACCCTTGTCTCCTTTCAAACTTCAATGATCTCTCCTCCTATGTATACAGAGAGTTTAAAGTTCGTGCACTTTTCCTAAATCCAACAGTCTGAAATAATCCATCTCCTCTTGGATAGATATTCACCCTTCACCTTTCCCAACCTTCGCAAATTCTTCTTCTGAAAGATTTCTTCAACACTTAGTCCATTTCTGGTCTTGTGCACTCCTTGCAACCGACCTCTACACTTTCTTGAGATCAAAACCCGAGTTATTTCTCCAAGTCAAAGACTTCACCTATGCCCTCCTTGCGCTTAATATGCACACTCTGCATACAAAAGTTCCATGCTATCTCTTCTGAGTTTCGATTCGAACAAGACTCTCTCACATGCACTCCTTGCGTTCACTATGCACTCCTTGCATAACTTAAAGAAGAGAAAAAATTGAAACTTATGCAATTCTTCATAAATTCATCCATTGACCATGAACATCATACATCCACAAAATTCATAACAAAAGTAAACTTGTAAACATTATCAACACTGTACAATTGGATCAACTTCCTTTGTTCTATTCATTCCAGAAAAAAACATGATTACACCTCTATCTCTTACAGTCAGTACAATCAAAAAACTTATCTAAGGACCTAGAGATTCCTCACTCTTCTTCCTCCTATTTAAAATCTATCACCTTATACTCTAGAGGTTACCTACTCAGCTTAATTAATGCAACCTAATGACTAATATGGGATAATATCCCACACTTTTAATATATTATAGTCGTGTAAGGATTTACAATGATCCGTCAGTTCAAAACGGTGGCCCAACTTTACATACAACTAATTAATTCACGATAGATTCAAAAATATCTCCACACCGCTACCAAGATGGTTAAGAGTCGGTTTGGCTCTTTCAATGCGTTGAAGTTTTGACTTCACTTCCACGTCCTCTTTTCTTTGATTTGATAGCGATGCTCCTGCATCATACCAGCCTGGCCAAAATATTCATGGACTCATGTCCATAATCTTTCACACTGTTTTACCATGCTTCAAAATATCAGGTTCAGTTACCCAACTTGAATCTTCCAGAGGGTGATCCTTCCACTTTACCAAATATTCAGGATGCATCTTTCTTCTGGTTTTCCTTCCAACTCTCTGTTCTAATATTTTCTCCATCTGAGGGTTTTTTACTGTGGGCTTCTGTTCTTCCCATTGAATCTCTTCCTGATCATCTAATTATCCTATGTCATCTATGTTATAAGGATACAAATCTGCAACATTGAATATCGGTGATATCCCAACATTGTCCGACAACTCGATCTCATAAGCATTTGCTACAAATTTTCTAAGGATCTTGCATGGTCCTATCTTCTTCATCTTCAACTTATTATATGTTCCTCTTGGAAACCTCTCCTTCCTCAAATGAGCTAAAAATTCATCTCCCACTTCAAATTGAACTTCCCTTATTCTCTAATCAACTCTGTCCTTATACTTTTGATTACTATCATGTATTTGTTTCTTAACTTGATCATGAAGTCTTTGCATTTTTGTAACAAACTCTTTTGCTCCAACGCTCCTGAATTTATCTTGTTTCAAATCTCTTAATTCTGCAATCCCTATTGGTTTTCTTCCATATACTATCTCAAATGGACTTTTTCCAGTGCTCCTATTAACTGAATTGTTAAAAGAGAATTCTGCTTGTGCCAGAATCTGATCCCACTAATGACCTTGTTCAATGACTAAACTCCTTAACAAATTTCCCAGACCCTTGTTCACCACTTCATCCTATCCATGTGTCTGAGGGTGATATGTTGAACTAAAATATAAATTAGTTCCCATCCTCCTCCATAGATTCCTCCAAAAGTGTCCTACAAACTTAGTGTCCCTGTTTGAAACTATACTTCTGGGCAATTCATGTAATCTCACAATTTCTCTGAAAACCACATTGGCTATGTGTGTAGCATAATTTGTCTTCTTACATGGTATGAAATGTGCCATCTTAGAAAATCTATCGACTACAACAAATATGGAATCACATCCCTTCTGGGTTCTAGGTAATCCTAATAAAAAATCCATACTAATTGAGTCCCAAGGCCTTTTTTGAATAGGCAATGGTTGATACAAACCAGTGTTTTGTATCTTTCCTTTCTCATGTTGACAAATCTTACATTGATCTACAAATTTTTTCACATCTTCCCTCATACCTAGCCAATGATACAAACTATTCAGCTGTGAATTTTTTTTGTCATGACCAAAATGTCCGGTTAGGCCTCCACTATGTTTTTCTTTCAATAAATTATCTCTCATTGAGAATCTTGGTATGCACAATTGGCTTCCTTTAAAAAAAAAAACATCCTGGATCAAATATTATTCCCATGATTTGTTATCACTCAACAAAGGATTTCCATATTCTTCATAAGCCTCCTTAAAATCTGGATCTTCCTGATACATTTCCTTAAGGTGCTCAAACCCTAAGGTCTTCACTTGGAATTCCTATACAACCAAACTCCTCCTGCTCAAAGAATCTACAACTTTATTAGCACTTCCAGAAATATGTTTAATGAAAAAAGTAAAATTATGTATGAATTCTACCCACTTAGCATGCCTCTGATTCAACTTCTCTTGCTTAGTAATAAATTGCAAAGCTTGATTATCACTATACAAGACAAACTCTTTTGGAATTAAATAATGTCTCCATTTATTCAAAGCTTGAATCACTGCATAAAAATCCTTGTCATATGTAGAATATTTCTCCTTAGTTTCATTCAATTTTTCACTAAAATAAGCAACTAGCCAATTATCTTGACTCAAAACTGCTCCAATGGCTATTCCACTTGCATCACACCTCACCTGAAATGTTTTTCCAAAATCGGGTAAAACCAAAATTGGTTGTTCTGTTATCTTCTTTTTCAACACTTTGAATCTTTTCTCAGTCTCCTCTATCCAATTAAAACACTTATGTTTCTTTTTCACAGTATCCATCATGGGTGCACATATACCACTAAAATTTCTGATAAACTTTCTATAAAAACTTTCTAACCCATGGAAACTTCTCACCTCAAATATGCTCCTTGGTGACGACCATTCTTTGATTTCTCTCACCTTCTGTGGATCCATCTTCAATTCATTTGAAGAAATCACAAAACCCAAATATATGAGTTATGTCTTCATAAAATAACTTTTCTTCAAGTTTATTAACAACTTTTCTTGGTGTAATCTCCTCATCAGTAATGTCAAATGCTTTAGATGTTCTTCCTCTATTTTGTTGAAAACTAATATATCATTCAGATATACAATGACAAATTTACCTATGAATTCCTTCAGTATTTCATTCATTAACCTTATAAATGTGCTTGGAGCATTTGTCAATCCAAATGGCATGACTATCCATTCAAACAATCCTTCATTTGTCTTGAATGTTGTCTTCCATTCACCTCCCTCTCTCATCCTTATCTAATGATATCCACTCTTCAAGTCTATTTTTGAAAAATAGCTTGCTCCACTCAAAAAATTCATCAAATCATCCATCTTGGGTAAAGGAAATCTATACCTGATGGTAATCTTATTGATGGATCTAGAATCTGTACACATTCTCCATCCTCCATCCTTCTATGAAGTTAATACAATTGGTACTGCACGCGGGCTTAGACTTTTCCTGACTAAACCTTTATCCAACAACTCCTGAACTTGCTTCTCAACCTCTTCATTCTCTCGAGGTGTCAACCTATACGCCACTTTGTTTGGAAAACTGGCTCCTAGAATCAAGTCAATATGGTGGCTAATACTCCTAATGGGTGGTAATGAGTGAGGCAACTCATCCACTACTATGTCAGAAAAATTCTCTAACAATTCTTGAATTTCTTCAAGTAAATCATTCACAGAATTATTGGTAATGATAACTCTTGGCTTCCTTACTACAATAAATTCCATTTCTTGATCTTTCTTGATCTCTTTCAAGAGTTCCTTCCCACTCATGAGAAGTATTCTTGTGTTGGATTCTTCCTTTTCTTTCTTCTCTTCTATTGGTAGTAACATGTGGGTTATACCATTTTTTTCCATAGTATAAGTATTTTTCCTCCCATCATGAATGACATTCCTATCAAACTGCCATGGTCTCCCCAACAAAATATGACAAACATCCATG